>QVOB01020392.1:0-13366 GCA_014839585.1 Pseudomyrmex concolor | reverse complement strand
AGAGAGGGAAAGAAAGAACGTTTAAGAGGCACTTTGGATGCAAATCCGGTGCACCCTCTCGACACGTTTTCCTCCTCTTCCTTCTCCTCCCTTTCTCTTTCCTCTATCGCGAAACGCTATTTAATTTGCTCTCGCTGCCGCGAAATTCGCGCATACGCGCCGCCGCCCGCGGCGAACGTTTTCTTCGTGAGAAAAATCGCAAATTGGATCAAATTACGATGCGATTTCAAAATTTCTCACACAACACCGATATTATATTATACGCGAGAGCAAATCGCATTCGAGCTACTTCATTCGCGTACATCGACTTTATCGTTTTAAAATTCGAACACGCTAGACAGTCACTGATGAAAATCGCACAGGTATCACTGTGAAAGATAATTCCCATCGAAATGTCATTGGCGAAAAACTTTTTATATTTGCCGAATATAATCCGCATCTCGGGACATTTCGTACGTATAGTATGCGAAAAAAAAAGTCAGGTGGTCTTTAGGCCGCACAACGGGCAATTTCCCGCAAGAAAGTGCCTCTTTCGAGGGAGCACGAGGAAGGGAGAGAAGAAGAGTAGCTCTCTGAAAAATCTATTACGTCTTCGACACGTCGCCGTCGGTGGCCCTAACTTATTCATGGACCTCTCTCTCTCTCTCTCTCTCTCTCGTTCCAGCGAGAGTAGTAGAGATATAGGGATAGTTAGCGCCCTTTCCGGGGGGGTTGGTTCTGACGCCGGGGAGAGGACAAAATCACCGCAGTGGCCAATGATTCGTGAAATTGCCCGTTTAAAATACAGAACGCGATCTGCGAACGACACGAGTCCTGTCTGCAAGTTCGTTAACATCCTCCGATTAAAAGAAAATGTACCGCGCGCGGAAAAAGAGAGATTGCGAAATCGTATTCATGAATACATGAATACTGACAATATCATGATTCTGTACGGGTGCGAAATACGCGTTCGACTTCTTTTCTTAATAACACTGCTTGTAACAATAATAGGAACGGAAGCTATTTTTCGTCCGTTCTATTTCCACGCTCCCGTGTTTCGACAAGATACGTTCCCGATGCGGTAAGGAGATATGACAGTTCCGAGGGGCAATGCACTTGAGTTACGTTAAGGATGTAAAAATACACAGGAGAGGTTAATGACGAAACATAAAAAAAGTTTTGTTTTCCCAAACAGTATTTAAATTTACTTCGCTGCGATCACACACATACACACACACACACACACACACACACATACTGTCGGAACAAGCTTATCTTTACGTACTAAAAGAGCCAAGAACGTAATTGCACGCCGGAACAACCGCAATTGGCCAGAAGAAAGCGGCAGTTTCGAGAATTTTCGCTCGATCATCATCGACGACGACGGGGGTGCATCGCATACCTTACGTAATTGGCCGGCTGTATGGGTGTTTCCACGCACGAAAGAGAGGGAAAGCGAGGGGGGAGAGGAGTGTTGAATGCGAGGGTGCCACACGCAACTTCGTGTAACGATTATGATTCACCTGGGACGATGTTACAGTTACTTAAGCGTGTCCTGTTTATCCGTGCGTTCGTCACCGCACTCTCATTCTCTTTCAGATCAAATCTTCGTATGGCGTTGTATTATAACTTATTGCCGGCTGAAGAAGCACAAGTTCAGTGCAGAAACGTTTTCGATTAAAAAAGAACAAATTGTCGATTGCAATTAACGTCCAAGTTTTGCTCCTTCTTGGCCTTTTTATTTTTTAAATTTTTTGTACTGTATTTATTCCAATATGGAAAGTTCTTGTTTTGATTCTTGGGAGTTTATCTAGTCATTTAGTTTATGTCGTACTTTTATACAGAATATAATCGAATAGTATTACGAAGTTTCGGTATATAATAACGTCGAAACGCGGTTGCGTTTCTATATTTTGCGTCAGTCGGCATCGTGAATGAATCTTTTGCCTGCGTCTCTTCGCACGGCGCTTCGTCGGATTCGGGCTAAGAATGATTTCATCCATTTTACGAGCGGCGCAACAGAAGCACGACGAGGGACAAGCGAGCAAATCAGTGACGATGACGCCGGCTCGGGGTGCTGGTGGTGGTGTCTAGACGACGTCGTTGTCGTCGTAGTCGTCGTCGTCGTTGTCGTCGTCGCACTGACTCACTCGACGCCGACGCCCCGACGCACACGATGGTGAGGCACGGCTAAATATTGCGTGCACGCAATGACACACGATGCTTTGAAATAGTTCCACAAGCGACGACCGTGCCGTTGATTCAACGGCATATCCGACTCCGTGGGGGGAAAGAAGAGTTATAGGCGAGCGTCGAGAAAGCGTTCTCTTCCTCTCGGAAACGGTCCGATAATCCTCCGCGAAATTGCCGATGGCGACGCGTCGTCAGCGGCCTCAGTCAAGAAACGAGCGCGAATAAAAAAACTTAACGCAAGTAATTTATAATATATATTCTTGGGAGAGTAAATTCGTCAAATATACAACACGCGTAATTTTTATAAAGCAACCATTTCTCTACGTCGCCGCGAATGTACGTTTGTACGGTTGTACGTTCAACTACACACGCGTTACGTGTATTTAAAGTTTCGTTTTTTTTTTGTAATCACACATTTAAAATTTATTTTATAAGATGATGCAAAACGTTCTTCAATTTTTTTTATCTGATTACGCTAAAGTTCTTTTAACAAATTTCAAGTTTGTTTAATTTACATAATAAATCTCGGCAATAAAATTCAGATATCAAAAGACGAAATATTTTTACGTTTTTTGCGCGAACTGTCAAAGCGAACTGTCAAAGCGGTTTTAAGGGAAAACTCACGTGAGCGAGAGAGGACGAGATCAGAGGTCAAGAACGGGTCCGGAGAAATGTATCCGAGCAAGACGGCCGCTTCCAGGACGTGGTGGTAATAATTTACCGGAGAACTCTATAATTGGACCTTTAATCTCGTTTACGGCGAAGAGATCAAGCGCACTCTGTCAGGGTCGCGTGAACGAGCGAACAAGCGGGGCGACGCATTCCGGTGCTCGAAACGCGGCGCGCGTCTCGAAATAGAATTCCGCGCGTTTTAATGTTGAGGACTTCCAACGTCGTTTCTGGGACATCGCGTCGGATAGAACGGATTGTCTAAATGAAGAAAGACGTAGGTACTTCACTCGCTTCACGCTGACGCTTCGTGATTGCGTGAAGTGTTTGCCGCTCGAAAAAGCGTGAGAGCGGCACGAAAATGACGCAACAAAAATGAAATTAACGACGTATCTGACACAGTTTATAGCGAAACACAGTTACCTAATAAATAGTAAAACAATTTATTAATAATTTAAATTAATATTCAATTATCGCGAATTATTTATTTTTTTAATCTACTCGCGCGTGTGCCAAGACGCGAGATGTTAATTTTTTATCTTGTCACAAAATTAATTAGTACTTAACTTGTAAAATTTCGGACGAGGTGCAAACTTCACACCCCGATGCGTTAATATCCCCGCAATAGTTACGAGAGTAGTTTTTCTTCGACGCGTTTAAGTTAGTAATCTTGGGAAATCATTTTTGTGAAAGGGTTAACCACTCGTGAATCACTCGCCGGCTCGTTTCGGGAAGGACAACACGGCCTCCGGCCCTTGAGTCATAACTCCGCCGCTCTATCACGACGCGCGTGATACATTGACTCGGACTCACCGGTGGCAGTGTGTCACGCGACGCGCGACGCGGCGTCGTCGTCTCAACGCGCGTCGCGACGCACTTTCGCGTGGCGCCCGGAGGCTCGTCGTCGCCGACACAGGCGTCGCCTGAGAGATCCCACGTTTTTTTTTTTTTTTTTTTTTTTTTTTTTTTTTTTCCACACATTTACCGTCTCTTTATGCAACTGTTAAGATTGTCTTTGTGCCTGACTGACAACTTCTTTCTTGTCTGTTAGGTGTTTCCTCGTGTACTTTAAGAAGATAAATGCTATAACGTGCTGATACTTTTTTTTCTGTAAAAATTTCATAATTTTGTAAGTTTTGTACGAACATGTAACTGGCGAGAGAAAAGATAGCTTTGCAGCTTCGAATGATAACGCTGGGAACCGATGAAAATTGTTTCCTTTGATGTTAATAGCCCGTCTGCAGAAGTATGATGGTGTGAAATTCCCACGCGAACCCAACTGCTTGTTCGTTGGGGGTCCCTTTACGAGAGACAGAGAGAGGGTGAGAGGGAAAGGAACTATTGATGCATTAATTACTTTCCTATTTATTGATGTTCCATTCAAAGTTTCAAATTCCCACGCTACATTAGACCCGCTAAAACGATAATTGGAACAGTGACAGATAACACAAATGATATTGTCTCAGCGGAAATAACACTTTGATTTCAAGTGAGTTCGTGCGGTCATTAATTTCGTGAAGAAAAAAACAAAATAATTTCACGTTAAATAAATTACATTTGCGCGAATTTGAACTTTTTTTTTGAGAAATTACGATTCATATTCTCGGATAATTAGTTTCTCTCTCTCTCTCTCTTTCTCTTCCCCGCTCGATGCGTGCGAGCGCGCGTTCTCGGAATCTATTTCGTTTCCGGAACGGAATGTTGCCCACGTCGTGGCGATTATCGACGGGCGCGATCGCGTCTTTAACGCGTGTAAGCTCGTGGGACCCGTTACACGGTCCCGTAATTGCTGCGCCTCGTCACGAAGTTTTCAGGGGCCTTTCGAAATTGCTGACAACGGTTGATCGGTGATTCATGCCGTTGAACGACGACGAGCACGAGGTGCGGCGTTGGGTTGTCGAACGTGCAGGTAATAGAAAGGTAGAGAGACCGCACCTGCGTCGCAACGGTTGCGCGGAATGAGCGCATTGAATTATTATGCGGGAGTATTATCATTCTCGGGGGTTGAAATCGTGCGCGTAGGGTAACCTTCTCTCTCTCTCTTTCGCTCGCTCTCGAGTTGCATTATTCGTTGGCTATAACGTTGGTTGCGAAATACGCGCGCGCGTATATACCATATACGCGAGATGTATAATGACACTTAATTTGATAATGTTCGGCCGAGTGTTTTCAAGTTTTGTGTTGTAATTGCGTCTCCCTTTCTCGATTAAATTCTTTTCCTACCCTCAGTTGGCGAAACTTCGAACATGTTAATATCGTTGTTTTAGTTTTTTACATGTAAATGCGATCGGAGAAAAAAAAACCTCTCTCGACGGGTTTCTGTTTACTGATAATTCTCTGAAGTTTTGTATTTTATACTTGGACTGCTTTTCTTGCGTTATTTCTAAACGTTAGTTGTGATTTATTGATTTCTGTATTTCTTTATCTTCGGTAAGTAAGAAAATTGTTGCGAATCAGTCTATATGTACATATATAGTCCGCTCTTCGACCTCACCTTAACGACAACCTTTACGAGAACCAGAGCCTTCGAGGAGGGTTACATGTCGCGATGTCGAGAAGACGAGATACAAATTGTCTCGGTAACTCGGAAAAAGATGATTACTAAAGCGAGGGGGGAAGGGGTGAATATCTGGTTTGCGTTGGGATACGTAGGTATCCCATCGACGCTAACTGCTGAAGAAAGAGACGAAAAGCTTGCGCACATAATGCTGCACCGTGTACTTCTGTCAGCGGCACGCGCTCATTAGAGGCAAGCCGGTTGCTTGCAGCCGCGGCTCGGCATTGTGCTCCCCGCCACGTCAATGGAGAATCCGAAAGAAAGACGAAGAATAAAGAAGACCCCTTGGCGCGTCATGAATGGCAAACCTGCAATCTGCTACCGAAACCCCGTCCGACTAATGGGGACCGACTGACGGATGGATGTCTCTCTGGCTATCGTTCGCGAAAAGCTCGTAGAGAAAAACGAGAACGCGAGAAAGGAGGACATTTATAATGATGGATACCTGTTACCAATGACACAGTGATAATTCATTGGTTGTTAATCGTACGAAATGTCACACACAAAAAGATTTCTCCGCGCGTCTTCTCGTGTTTCGCGCGGAATTTCTCTCCGGGGTTCGTCTCCCTCCCAAAAAATGTTTCCATTAAAATAATTATTTTATTTACTTATTTATTTATTTATGTAACGGGTAATAATCCTCTTTAGGTACAAAAATGAGAAACGAATATTTGAGACAATTTTTTATTTTCTCTCATACAATTACTATAGTTTTAAATAAATAACGAACAATTAATAATACTCGCAAAACATGACGACATTGTTCGCGAGAATTATTCCATTTTCTCGCAGTCCCGTCGAGGAACAAATCCGTCGTCTTGTGTGCGAGATCACGCTATTTACTTTCGTGGGAGCGAGATGAGACGCTTCGAGAAATCGTCGTCGCCCGGAGCTTTCTTCGGCGAATAGTCGCCGCGCACTTGATACAGTCGCGTTTCCCTTTTAAACGGATTACGTCGCAGTATTTAGCTTCGCTATTCAGAAGTTGGCGTGCACGAGCAACCCTTCCGGTCCGATCCGACATGAATACGGCAATTAACGCGTACACCTCGAATTACGAGAGCTTGCTACTCTCTCGCAACGGGAGGAAAACACACACTCGGCTGTCGAAGCCGAGAGAGAGAGAGAGAGAGAGAGAAATTTGAAACGAAAGAGGGAGAAAGAGAGAGAGCGAGAGAACGAGAAATGAAGATAGAGACACGGTGGCAGACACCACCACCACCATGCACGCGCGGGGGCTTGATGCTGCAACTGAGAATCGTATGCGCGTTAATAGGGTTAAGCAGACCTGGCGACCCGCGCTCTCGGAAATAACGAAGTTACGAGAAGTAACTGTCGGAGCGACACGCGCATGCATACATATATACACAACGCGTCGACTGCTCCGCGAGAATATCTCGCGCGAGATTGTCCTCGATCGAGAACAACCAACCCCCAGGTTGTGTTGCGCCGAAGTCCGAAGAGATGCGCGGCTCTCTTGCGTTTTTTTTTTACAAGAAATAAGCGAAAAAGTCAAATCGTAGTCTTTTTCTTACAAAACAATTTCTCACTTCTCCTCGTTGCATTGTTGATGCAAACGCGAAGTCGTTCGCCAGCAAACAAGAGCGCTATTAAATCGATACCGGTATGCGTCTTGTGCGTGAATATCGTTTCTCGCGGAGGACAACCCTCCGCGCGCTCACAACCGCCCATTAAAAATCCAACGGTGACTCACGTGCGATTGCCACGCGTCGTAACAGGTAGTACCTAACGTATTTTTAACCGAGCGCATATACCACACTCCAGTTGAGATGGAGATTGCTGAAATGCGATTTATTACCAAATGTCACGTGTGTGTATGCGCGCGCGTGTCCTGTGTTTAATGGCAAGATAAAAAAAAAAAAAAAAAAAACAATGGCAGAGACTATTAATATTCACTGTGATACACGCCATGTGCGTATCTGCGCAACTATTTCAAGCTCGCTGCTTTATTTCGTAGCGTCAGTCGATTGACTAATCGTCAACGCGAGAAACACGCGCGGAAAGATATCCAGATAATCGAAAATTTACGACGCGCCGAATGCGAGTCCGGCTGTGTCCGAAAAACACAGTAATGAAATCAGCCCTGTACCCTTTTTATAATTAACCCTCACTGCGCGTCTGCTTCGCAGTCAATCTGATCAAATATCGCCGAGCCCTAAACAGAAGGGACGGAACAGCCCTTTTTCGACCTGCCTTTCTCTCTCTCTTGACGAGAGTCTCTTATTTTCGTTGTAAATTCACGTACCGCGCTGTTTGCCTACGGGGGGTGGCGAAAACTCTCTCTTTCGTGAGCTCTTCCGCCGTCCATGTGTGTCCGGTCGTCCAACCGCGCCGTCTTCCCTCTCGATACGCGCCTTTCTCGCACGCTATAATATACTGGTAGAAGCGCGGTCCAGCGGGGTGAAACGCTTCTTTTTACGCACGTGCGTGTACATACGCACACACACGTAGAGAGAGAAAGAGAGAGAGTACACACGTGCCTTGTGCAGTTAGAGGGCGGGACTTCCTTTGATGTTTCCTTCTACGCTTCTTCCCTTATTGATTCTGCGACCGAACATTGCGATATCAAATTTCGACCTTATTCGCGATACGTAATCATTGAAGGTTACTTCTTTCACGAAAAACTTGGAAATTACAATTCGCTCTCTGTCACAATGTAATATTAAAAATTTAGAGAGAAAAAATCATGTTTTTCTCTTATTTATAAGGGAGCGATGAAAGGGCTACAGTACTTTAGTACTTTACATCAATTACGAATGTAATGATTAAAATATAAATATTTAATATATATTAATTAATATAAATTAATATCTACGTATTAACGTAAATATTTATTAGTAAATTTATATTATTGAAATGTGTTTAGACGCGAGAAAAAATCATTTTTATCGAAAGACTGTTTCCGTCTCTTATTGCAAAGTTGCGTATGCGTTACAACGAATCTGTAATACAATCCAAATCCAAATAAGAAATCTCCCTAAACGAATATTTACGCGGCGGGTGACGAGGGGGCGTGACACGACACAACTCAACGCAGTCGAGGAGGCTGATCCTCCCTTTCGGACGACGTACCGACACTTTCGCAACAAATTTCTCTCGCGCTTCAGAAGACGAAGAACGAAGTGGAATGAGTGCATGCACCCTCGTTAATCCGGCGCGACACGTGCCGCGCACGCGTGTCGGCATCGCGAATTTTCTGGCTGCCGTAACGCATTGTGTTCTCTCCCGTACGCGCGTCGTCGTCCCATCCTTTTCTCCCGACGTTGTTCTGCGTTCATCTGTCATGTGTGCGTGTTGTGTTCCCATGATGAGGTAACCGCGGATACAGGCGGTTGTACACACACGGGGACCGGTCCGTTCACGTGCGTGTCGGTCTCCGGGGAGTCTCCGAAGGAGGCCACGCGTGATCCCACGTACGATCACTCGCAGAATCCCGTGAACTGTTAAATGAACTCCTCCTCGTGGCAGGAGGAGTTGGAAAATGATGGGCGGACATGGTTTCGGCAGCTTCGGAGAAAGTAATCATAGCGCGCGGACATGACGTACAAAGGATCCTTCGATTCTCGGCGTGCCTTTTCGGCGAGATTGAAACAAGGGAAATCTATTTACACACATTCGCTCTTTGTCGAACAAAAAAAAGATCACATAGAGAGATATTGTACGCAAATGTATCAAAAAAAAAAAAAAAAAAGAAATTAAAATATATTTTAAATTATGTTTTTAAATTGTTTTTTATCTCGCGCGATGTTTTCCCGGTAATAATTTATTATGTACCTACACATTAGTCTAATATTTGCGAGCGTACAATTTTACCGTTTTTTTTTCTGTGTGCGGAAAAATCAAAGGAACGTAACAGACATTCAATTTCGAGTACGAGAAGATAATTGGTATTACAGTTAAAATTTGCGGGCGAGATAGAACAGCGGTGAATCTCACGACCCGTGAAACAGACCCAAGGGAGGAAGGGTTACTTCTTTAGAGAGGGGTAGACATCATCGCGCGCGTATAACACCCCCCAACGAGTATGATAATGTAATATCGTTGATGGACCGCTGCTATCAACTATACAGTTAACGCATTATTGGCGGCACAATCAAATTTTCAAAATTGCAGTGCAGAGATATTCATAAGAATATAAATATATTAAATATTTGTGGCGGTTGATGCATATGACATGAAAATATGTTTCAGTACGTGTATATTAAATAAATAATAATAGCTCGTTCTCGTTTCACTCGTCGAAAAATTTTATCGCGCCACGAATTCTCGACGAATACATTTTACTCGTCGTAATTACCGATATCTCAGCAAGTGATCTCTCCCGAATCGGAAAAGGCGTCGAGTCGGCGAATTAATTCTACAAAATTTACGAACTCGCGCGCGTGATACACGGCTCGTTGCGCACGTGTCGTCGCGCGCAACATGAAACGAGATAAACTCGAGTCATCGGGTTTTTTACCGGGAGACGGCAGCGGGAGACGAGAGAGAGAGAGAGAAAGAGAGAGAGCGGCCTGTGTAAATCAATTTGCACGCCATGAACCTCCGGCGAGGATCCGTTGCATAGGGGGTGCGGATATTTCCCACAGGAATTGCCGGCAAGGAGCGGGTTCCCACAGGAGCACCGGTGACTATGGGAACCCATGAAGTGTGCGATACAAGACTCGTGAATGCCTGCACGAAACAATAAGGAGGGGTGGGATGAGTCTCTCTCCGCGATTGAAAAGCGCTCGATGATGGGCTTGATGATGCCGCGCGCCATCGACTACAGCGGTATCAAGGAGGGTGTTCGAGTGTTATTTATGGTCATAACTCTCTTTACGTCGGTCGGTTTTAACTCCCTTTTACACTCTGCGCATTTGCGCTTAGATGTTGTAAATAATGGAAATTTTTGCAACGTGCGCGAATTTTTCTAAATTATTTCTAAATACAAAAATTATTTTCTCACAAAATTACTGTGAACGTACGACCTGTTCGTCGTACACAGAAATTAAATTATTTGCATTGAAGTCATCTTCTGTAAGTCCATATATGTACATTTCGCGTGTTCTGCTATTATAGGCTAACAATCAGATAATTCAGAAATCGAAAGAAGATTGATTTCGCGGAAATTCGTGACTAAAATGTACCGATACTAAAATGTACAGAGCGACACACGATCTTTTATTGGTTTTGCACATCAGACACTCTAAACTCTCCTCTGATATGCGACTAGCCGCGGACTTGTTGCGTAAATTAGCGTAAGGATTGAATTGTGTGTATGAATATTCGACCCCCTTTGCGTCATTTGAGCATTTCGATGCTCTTTTTCTTAATATAATACATGAAATTTTTTTGTGAATGTACGAATCAAATTTCATTATCATTTGCATGTGTTTATTCTGAATAAAAAAAAAAAAAAGCCTCTCGAGCCAAAAATAAAGATTTACAAACGAGAACGAATTCGGCGCTGATTGCGAAGGTGATAAGAAACATTAGCGTCGGATAATCGCGTAATACGCTTTTTTTCTTCTTATCTTCATATCGTGCGCCGTCGTTTTACAAATCACGTTGCGCGAGTCAAAAGTGCGAGCGCGAATAATGTAATCCGCCCCCCGCGACGAACCATTGGACGGCCGCGAAATGGCGGTAATGCGGCGCGATTTCTTGCGAAATCGCTAATTGAAACGCTCGCTTGCGCCGCGCTCGCGATCCTAATCAAGCCGGGCGGGCAAATTTGCATCCAGTTATACATTCGTCATTAGAAAACTTTGCTCTTATCGACGTTTAAGTTATTAAGAAAACTTGTGCGAGTCGCGGATTGCTAATGCAAATCACGAAACGCGACGTTTATTTCCGTGCGCGATTATTATGTTACAGTAAAATTATATAGCGCGAGTGAAGTGCTTAAAAAAAAAAAAAAAAAAAAAAATATATTCATTTTGAATACTTGTATGTTGCGTCGGAAAATAAATTTTTCAAGTTTTGACATTTTACATGTAAGTTGCAATTATTTTATTGTTGTGAAACTTAAGTGGAGCTATTTGATCAGAAAGTGGTTTTTTACGATCGAAGAAAATCTACGATCGAATCGATTCACTGTCGATATCAGACCACGTGATTTCGCGATTTTGTTTTATATCGCGTTTTATGGAAAAAAAATTGCGCGCGATAACGTGAAAAATAGCGAAATAAATCACGAATTAACATTCGAAACGAGGCTCGACAGCCTTGCCTTGCTAAAGCGCGACTGCGAAGTGTAAGCGCGAATAATATAGTCCGCCCTCGCGCGCATGCAGATTACGCAGTAACGCTGGCGGTAACGCGAGCGGTAATGCCTCACAATTACGTTGTAATAATTAGTAATTAGGTGTGCCACCGAGAAAGAGAGAGAGAGAGAGAGAGAGAGAGAGCAATGCGGATCGAAGAGAGAGCGAATCTAAGCAAGAGAGTAGCCTGCTTGCTTGCAACTCGAGTGTGACTTAAATATTATCCGGGCCGGTCATTATACACCCCCGTCGTCGCTACCACTTTGCCCATTCGTCCCTGTAATTGATACCGCTGTGGATGCCTTATCTGAATTGCCATAGTCGAACAATTTCATGTTGTGTGGCCGAGACAGGAAAGCGACTTTTCTCCCCCGCATGCGATGTTATTGTGCCGTGTTGTTAGTTACTGGTTACTGACACTACAAGTTTCACCGACGTGCGCAATTGAACTGAACGATATGTATGTATACGTACGCGAGACAATGCAAATTGCATAGCTCCGTTCGGTCGTATCACGCTTGTTCGATAAAAAGACATTAGTGCCAAAAAGAACGCGAGACTCGCTCGGAATTTCAATCCGGTTATTACATCCCCGGCCTTGCATGAAGATTTTCGATAACGTAAACGCAACCGCGTGTGTGTTTCAAAAATATTGATTCTTTTGTATTGTAAATGACGAGAAATTTTGTCGGAAAAGAATGAAAGGAATAAGTCGAATAGATATCGCATCTTGCTCGATTTGTGCGTAGCTAAATATTTGTTTCTTTAACGATAATGCAGCATCAGGTTATCGAAAGAACATACGGACGTGCACAGTTGGGGACAGTTTGCCGGAGAGGTAATTACTTACCCGGAAACGCATTATCGTTGACCGCAAAGCACATTCGTTTCACCCTTTTCTTCTTCTTTTACCAGGAAATTGGGGGAGAAAGTTAACGTTGTTCGAGATATTGGTCTGCAAGATCAAAGATGTGGCAATTAATTTTTTTTTATTATCTGTGCAATTATCACATCCAAGTAATAAATCTCGCGAACAATTTTTGTTTTAAGCATTTTTGAAAAAATATTTGTTAATTGGAAAAATACTTAATTAAAAAAATAATTGTCTATCGTTCTTGCAATTTATTGTACTTTGCTATTTTACAAATTTTAAATAATGTCGCGCTTTTTCCGTCTTCTGGAATTTTCGGAGAATTTTCTGGAAAAAAAAAATTCTGTTCCGCCCAAGAATCTTAAGTCGAAGAATTCATGCATGGAAAAACGACAATGTTTAGACATATGCAAATGATTTCCCGTTAAAAGCCATTGTGCGCCTCCGATCCAAGGAAAGATCTCGAAGTTAAAAAAGTAAACGAAGAAGAACTTTCCTCGTCGCTCATGAGCGAACTTCGGTCATTTTAAAGTTCGCTCAACACGATCAATAAAAGCGGTAGTGCGTTCAATTTTTATTCCGTACTTAAAAGAATTTCGTAACTCCGAACTCTTTCGCATTTTAAAAAATAACTACTTCCAACGAGAGATTTACGATTTTTTTCTTACACAAATTTCAAAAGACTCAAAAATAATTAATCGCCGAAGTTTTCGAAAAACGCGGATCGTGTAAAATGACCTTTAAAGCACGCGAAAGTGATGGGCGATTTAAAAGTCGAACGATTGTCGCGTGCGCAACCTTTGACTGTAACCCAGATTGCGCTAATCGAAC
>QVOB01020387.1:0-14744 GCA_014839585.1 Pseudomyrmex concolor | reverse complement strand
ATATATATATATATATATATATATATATATATATATATATATATATATATATATGTATGTATATATGTCACATAAATTTTATACTTAATGATTCAATATTTATATACACATCAAACTGATGACACATACTGACTTTTGTTTATGTAATATCAGAGAGAAACAATTATATTTCACAACATCTACAAGAGATTATTATAGAGGTCACATATGACAAACTGTAAATATGTTAAGTAATTTTCTATATTTAAACTCAAGATACTTGCTCAAAAACAAAATATAATACACATTAATGTATATTATTGTATATTACTGTCATATTGTAAATTCACAAAAGAATAATATCTTATCTCTTTCTGCTTTACCTACATTGATTAACACTTACGTAGGAGTGAACAGATAACAATTCACAGATTTATATGTATGTATATATGTGTGATACAAATAGTAAAGTGTATACACATAAAATTATTTAAATAAGAGCATATAAAATTTATAGAAAAAACAAAACATACTCGAGCAAATTAATGAGCTTTACATAAGATGTACGAACCAAAAGATATCGCTCAAGTATTTCGTTACATAATATATGTGAATAGAACGATGTGTTGCACATGTGTTGCTTTTATCTTGCAGATTCAAGAAGCTGTATTAGGACGCTGGGTGAATGATGCTGCTCGCATGGATAGAAGAACGTTAGCGTTAGTTATTTTAGCTCATGCATCCGACGTATTAGAAAATGCATTTGCGCCATTATCGGACGACGATTACGAGGTAGCGATGCGAAGAGTACGAACGTTATTAGAGCTCGATTACGAGGCGGAAGCTGCTAAACGTAATGCCAACCCAGTGCTTTGGGCCGTATTTGCTGCATTCACTAAGTAACATACATTTTATAAATTATATGGATACGGAATAAATGTTGGATACTAGTGTGAATAATAAAATTACAAATTTTGCATGTGTCTCTCAGTTACTGTACGCGAAATAGACACACAATTGTTGTTATATGATGAGATCGTTCAGACCAAACAATCTTGTGTATTCGATTACACGAGACATTTGTTTTAACTTTTTTTTTTTTTTGATTATTTTACATGCTAATTGAATGAAAATATAAATGTTTCTATTGCAATATTGTGCGAGGGTAACGAAGGTATGAGTGCGCGTTTTATGCTGTGGGAACTCTAATAGACAAAAAAGAATTTTATTAGTAAATTAAGTTCTTTAATTTCTGATGTTTATTGAGGTTTACGAACTTTTTAATTCGCGAGTACAACAATGTGAGATGCAAAAAGATGGACTGCTAATGGCTCGAAATAGATGTTGAGTGGCAAAAAAATTAAAAAAACTTGAGGAAGAGGGGACATTTTACGTTTTAGCCATAATTGAAACATAATACAAAGTATGTACATATATGCTTCTTTGAACTTTAATTTTTTTAATAACATGTATAAACGTGCCTCCGTTTGTTACATATGATACTTGCATCCACGATCAATTTCAATTGTTTTGTTTGAATATTTTATATTGATATTAAATATACACACAAACACACACAGACACATTCGCATACATATTCGATTCTTTCCTTTGTAAAACAAAAAGAACTTTTTTTTTTTTTAACTCTATAGTGACTTTTATTTCCTACATTATCTATGTAGATGAATTAGAAATGATTTTACACACATAAACTCACACACATACTTGGCAAACCTTGAATAAAGTGCCACATTCTTAGCAATTATTTACATATTAACACTCGTGTGTGTAAGAAATGTTTTGCACTATTTCTTACATAAATGTTCACTTTATATAGATCTTACTTTGTTACAATGTCTTCTGATATGTAAAAAGATTGTACTGACAGTATTATCACATGTGGCAGTACACAGATCAGATTTGAAGTAAACAAGAAAAACATACCAAGTTTATATATTATTAGTTACATTCTATTACTAAATATTATTTAAAAATAAATGAATTTTATTGTAATTTAATAGTTAAATATATACTCTTCATGTAAAGTATTATACAAGCTGTTTTCTTTTTAAAACTATTATCGTGTTATATGCCGCGGTTACTCTTTCGCGCAAAATAATTTTTCTTCTGCAAGAATGCAAATATCATAAAAAGAAACAATGTGCTAGACGATACGATAGACTAGTTACAGTTCGATTAACGTTATGAAGTATTTTATAATTTTTTCTTTTTGATGGTAGAAACTCACACAATATAAGATTATAAATACACAGTTTTAGCATACAAGTTGGAGCGGACAACTTATACGTGCTGAAGATAAACGTAACAGTTTTTATTTTTTACGAAGGTAGAATGAGATATTGTTCCTAAGCCATTCGAAAAACTAGGGAAAGTTTCCATGAAATAGTACATGAGGTGAATGTTTTGTCCATCGAAATATCAGATTCTGTTTTAACGTCAAATCACACATATTGAAACACACAAAAAGGCAATCTTCAATTTTATAACTTTAAGTAATTGTAAATATAGTATCATACACTTTTACAGACTCGCTCTATATACTTTTATGTGCACACGTATCGTGTAATATACCGTCGATTAAAGTTAAATAAACGAGAAATAAAAGAGGAAACGTTATTAAGTTTTATTATATATTAATCACACATTTGATATGAAAGTTCAATTTACATATAATTACCATATATTAAAATACACTTAGATATAAATAAGATTTTATACATATATCATTCATTTATAATTTGTGCTATATTTTTTCTCTTTCTTTTTAATTTAGATAACATTATAATTTTTACAATTATATTTTGTTTCACAAAATTTCAGGAAATGTTTTAAAATCAACGAGTTTTTCGCCGTTTTTTTAAAAGAAGAGTACGTAGAGATGATTATATCTTATTCAATTACAAGTGCTTGTATGAGACCATATTTTCCAGTTCTCATCCAATGTTCATCCTTTTCGAATAATGTTTCAGCTACGCCCTGTGACAATCCAACACAAACATCTGATTTCACGGTGCGCAAGCTTAAGATATTTGTAGGTTGAAAATCCCCCAATGCGTCTTTAAAGCTTGTAGTGTACTCAAAATTAACATCGCCTAGAAGTTTTCTATAATTTAAATCGCCTTTAAATATCACTAATGTCGCATTGAACAATTGAGCATACAAGTTTTTTCCTTTCTCTTTCATTTCCTTAAAATCATATGGTCCTGTCCAATAATTATCCGCCTGTACAATAAAATTAATGTAAATTATATTTAATTTTAGTTTAACATATCTGAACAAGTTGACAAGAAATGTACCTTGACGCTCCAATTTCCAGAAGACAATAGCCTATTAAATACAGCGACCAAGTGTTGCAATATTGTCCTATTTTCAGAATTAGACTTTTCTAATAAGTCCTCTGACACGTCCACTCGACGCATTTGGTCCATTGTCCAGGTGAAATCGTAAGGCGTTGCATCGCTCACGTACCATGGATATTTTTTTACATGAAACGTTATCTTAGATTTAGGCGCAAGGCAACTCAAAAATGTTGCTAAATACATGTCGGCGACAAGTTCATATCCTGAATTATCAAGTACTATGTGGATATCACCAGCATTTTCCATTATTGTGTTGTTTACGATTCGCCACACAGACTCCCAGTCGTTTACTAATATATTTTCATTAAAAGACTCTATTACATCGAACGGAGAGAAACTCGAATTGGAGTCAAACTCGCTGGATTTAGGAATTCCTGCGCTTACGGATCCATCACAATATCTATAAGTCGTAACACATTATTGCTCGTTCATAAATGTGGAGCGTAAAAGATATATAAAAAAATGTTAGCCAACCTATTAGCCCACAAACTTAATTTTAACAGTTTCAGAAAATCCTGCTTTGCTTCTGTATGTTCTTTTCTATCACATATACTTCTTACATGTACAGCGAGAGCCTTTATGAAATTAATGCCAGAGAAAAAGGTATGTTGCACACACACACACACACACAATGCATATCGTATTTGATACATAATAAAACTTACGTCAAACCTATTTCTTGAGCTACTATACGATACATGTAGCATTCGCAATATAACCAAATTGTACTGAACCATTTTGGCACTTCACCCTCTACTTGTGTCCTGTATTCTAGATACTTATTCCATTCCTCTGCATCGTTACCGACCTCTTTGCTATTTAAGCGCATAGGTCTCAGAGGTTTGTTAGTGGCTATTTCATTTTTTAACTGACTTATAAAACCTATGATCTGTTTGATATCTCTTTCTGCATTCTGTAATTTAATAATAATATCGTATTATTATATGCTCTTTATATTTTTGACAGAGAGAAAGAAAGAAAGAGGATGGCAGCAAAAGTACTGCTTATGGGATTACCTCACCATATAAAGAAATAATGGATTTTTTGTCTTTACAAAGATGATCAATGATATTCGTCAATATCACTGGCAATTTGTCCTTTATCACTGTATGACCGTAACTTCTGTAACATAGCGATATAATAAATGTTTTTACATCTCTCTGTTCTAAGAGTCAACACAGCATTATCCAGAAATTACCGTTTATATATTCCACGCAGTGGCACACCAAACGGTGTAGATATATCTTCGAAAATCGACATTTTGTCATCCTCTCTGGCGTTTGCACTCATTGATAAAGCGGGCAACAACGGAAGATCAAACAACGTGGTCAAAGAATATGACAAGAACACGACGATTGCGATGAGATTACCTGTGTGTACATACAGAGTGAACATCTCTCTTAGATTGTAGTTCAATGGTTTCCCTGTATACATATGTTTCACACTTCGTGCGCTTGACACAATACAAGAAAACCAATTAGAGATGTTGCAGCGGAAAGATGTAAATGCAAAAAGAAAATGCAAGTAATATGTATATAATACATACAAATCACGAAGCAGTTTACTCCTTTTTTCGTACTATATTTCACAAACTAACTACTATTTGTGAACTTAAAATTGTTACATAAGCGTACGGAGATAGGAAGAGAGAGACACTGTAGCCGAGATTGAAATTCTTTAATCTTTATCACTGAAATTTAACGAAGGCGTACATAAACAATGAGCAGACGGCACATACACAAGGTCGCATATATACATGTCATATGATCGCAAGATGTGCTGTGCGCACGCGCAGCCTTTTTTTTCTTCTAGCTCCGTTATTAATTATATAAAACTTATATGTACAATGTATGTATATTATATTTTAGGTATATATTACATTTTAATATAATTATATGTGACCTTATCGAGAGAGAAATGTATGGAAACTTCTTAGCAATAGCGCATCATTTCATGCGCATTTCACAAAGTGATGTTCAGGTATGAACTTGCGAAGAGCAATAATATGTTTAGTATGAATTTTTCGAGTATGAATCTTTTTAATGGCTCTCGGGTCCCGTACATATCCGTCTATAAACCAGTTTATATTGTCTGAGCGTAAGTTTCAAATTTCAGGTCTCGCGTTTCAGTTTTTTGCAATGTGAACTTTATAACAGTTTTAAATGAAATCCAAACCATCATGGTGTTACGGCTTCTTTCGCAATTGCGACGAATTGATAAAACCTGCGAAATCGATTATTTCTCGGAATTTTAATACGCACGAATCAGTTCTTGGGTCATCATTCTAAGTTGTATTTACGTGTACAATGTGTATATACATACGCACACACATACATATTGTCGTTCGTTTTTTACTGGCAGTACTGAAAAATCTATAGTATACGTGACATGAATTTATAAATTCTGTTGAATCTGTTTGATCATTGCGTACACATATATGAAATCTGCATTGTAGTGTTGAGGCTTACATGAATACTAAAATACGTACTAAAAATCGTCATTTTGTCCTTCTTCCGCATTTAATGAACAATAAGGAAAAAAATACGTAAAAACGCGTTAGCGCAGCTCGGGAGTGTAGGTCAACCATAGAGCAACGAAGTAGAGGGAAAGATCACGTGACCGCACGGATCGAAGGCGAAGTTCGGACGAAAGGCTACATTCCTCATCCATGAAGCTTGTAAAGAAGACGTCCGAATTTTCTCAGTGTTTCAATATACGAGCAAGATGAGTCTATAGTTTAACGAAGAACTTGCACACGCAAGTGTGCCGACGTCCTAACAAATAATCATGGAGTAAGTAATTCATTTCCATCGCATTTATCGTGCAAAACGATTGCTTTTCCCGTCGCGTGTGCCTGTCGCGTGAGCTACAAAGAAATACGTGGCCATTTTGTGTGAGTCATTGCGTTACGTATCGATCACAATTATGTTGACACGCCGAGTGAAAATTCGCGTCCGGGTATTGCTCGCTTCGAATCCGCCAATAAATCTCATCCAGATAACAGCCATGCGTTGCGTTATGACGCGACACAAAATTGTTTGCACATGATTTTGTAACTTGACGCTCGGAAAGAAAACTTTGTCTTCCATGTAGATAAGTTTGATAACGTGAGCGTGAACTGTGACTTCCGATTCCGAAATTCGGAAGTTGCGCAACAAGCTGCTTGTTCAGGTTTTCAAATGTCATTTCAATGCGCAAAGTTATATCCACTTTATTATCCGCTTATCATAGCTCTTAATTGTCTGCAAACTCATTTATAGCTAGGTTTTGATATTAATAATAATAAACCTTCCTAGACAGACTTCACAAACAGCCTACTACTTGGACAGATTGGAGATTCACTGTGAGATTCACTTGAATATCCTTGTAAAAAATCAATTTTTTCTTTTTTTTGAATCGAAAGTTTGAACAATTTTGCGTTGATAAAAAAAAAAAATTATCTACTACATTAGGTTGCAAGTTTTGTATGAGTCTGGGAGATTCATGTCAGTTTACAAAAGGATAATAATAATAAATGTAATAATGATATTGTATAAATGTAATAATGATATTGTATATGCATAGTATATTGACTCTGCTTTCTTCCTGATTATATAAATAAGATTGTATCAATATGATAAATTTATTTTTATCTAAATCTCGCTTACTTTACAAGAAATTTATAAACTCTTTTAGAGAATGTATTTTTTAAAATACAGTTTAAAAAAAAAAAAAAAAACAAAAACAAAAACTCAGACAAGTAGAACAAAATTTATTCTCTTTTATATAAAAATTGTGTTATTAATAAAGAATTGTTTAATTTTCAGAGCCAATATGGCGCTCTTCACGAGCTACGTCGCTACGTCGACACACATTTCTTTTCATCATTCTTTAGTGCCCTTCGATTGGATTTGTACGGAAAATGTCCAATTTGGATCAGGAGATGTGGGATTGGAAGTACGAGCCGGTGTCCCCTGTCGAGACACCGCCGCTTGAAATTGATGACGACTGGTTTTTACTTGATAAGTCTGTAGAGAGTCCGAAAAATGCTGCGGAACCTGTTATGTACGATGACAATCCTTCCCGTGCACAAGTGGCCAAGAAGCTTTTGGATCAGCTGGACGAATGGATCAAAGAAGGTAATTGTTTTGTTATTTTTTTGTTAACTTTATGTATGATCCGATGATACACCTCAAACAAACAAAAAAAAAAAAAAAACAAATTATGAAGTTTTAATTCTTAGAATTCTGCTCTTCTAGCATCTAGATGTTTGACAGAATACGCTGTATACAGTCAGCGTCTGCAAGATTTTGGCAGTAATCGATTTCATAGTATAGAAAAATAGCTCGTAATTTTGATCTGTTAATTGGTTGTGCAAATTAGGAAGCTTGGTCTATATCGTGACTAAAATTACTGCTGTAATTTTAGCCGTACACAGCAAACGCAGTTGAAAGCGGTTAATTCTCTTATATTATCAACTGCACATATAACATGTAGTATATAATCAACACATAAGAGAACTTTTAAATCTTGTATATGGTCTTATCTCTTCAGGTTTCTTATCTATGTGAAGAAAAGTCAGTAATAACAAGTTGGAATATAACGAAACTGAAACAGTAACTTTCTATCTTCTATACTTAAAATACTCGAAAGTAATTAGCAAATTAAATGTTGGTGTATTGCTGTATTTATTAAATTTTTTTATCTCGTTAATACGATTCATTAATTTAGCAGATATTAATTCGCTTCTGTCATACTCTTGCTTGTGTCACATATTGAAATGGAAGCAGTTTCAAATTTCAAAATTGTTTACGTTAGTTGTTATTGTTTAGCGGTAGTAAAAAGAACAAATATTACAAAGTCTCTGTTTCTTCGGTGAACATTTTGTAGAACATTAATTGTTTTGCCATACTAAGTTACAATATTAAACATATCTTTATATACTTTTATAAATGAATATATTAAATTTCAAATATGTAAAACAAGTATACATAAAAAACACTTGTCTAATCTCATAAAAAATATAATAAAATTTTAATATGCAAAAAATTGGACAAATCCATTAGATAGAGTGACACACGCACACTGAAAGCTTTTTGACATTAAAATTTGTTTTTCGATATTGTCTGAAACAGTGTATTAACGACTCGTATCTTTTACAAAATTATTATTTTTTTTTACTCTCGGTATCACGCGGTTCAAACATCGATAAGAATATTTCTCGGATTACACTTTGCACACAATAACGAGTATTGATTTGCTAAAAATAATTAGCGGGAAACAAAAAGTTTATCAATTTTCATGTTCAATATAACAAACAAACAAACAACGCACTATTTATCTGATAATTTTAGTATCAGCTTGAGTGTGGGGGAGAGAGACACAGATTCTACAATATGTTTATCGTTTACGATTTTTAAATCAGTAACGCGAAATATCTATAGGTACCAATCTTTGTACGTGAGACAATTGTGGCGTACTACATAGAATTGCTGCAAGAAAAGTTTCTGATATGAATTAAATCACATCGAGCCTTATGTTAATAATTATAGACTGCGCAATTCATCAAGTTATTACTGGACATCAGAAAAACTCGATTCTCGTGGTGCTTTTAATTAAGTCGATGGTAAAAATGTAAATATAAATTAATTGCGGTGTCACGTGTTATATAAATCAGCGATACAATGTATAAAATGTTTTTAAAGGAGCAAGATGTGCACAATAGTAGTTGCCTTATTACTAGCCGTGAGATACTTTGCAATCTTAGCGCGCGCATAAATATACAATCGAGAGCAAGGAACAAGTCTATTGGTAAAGGGCTGGGCGAGACGCGCGTGAATGCGCATTATAAGAATCGCCTACTTTTCGCATTTTTTCTATACTGCGCAAAAAAAATGTGAAAACTGGTATTTTCGTTCTCGCGCTGCGATTTCGTACCCCATGTATCGTACCCTTTCATTCTTGCTCGTTGCCGCGGCTCGCATACACGCGTTTTTCTGTTCTTTCCCTTTCTCACTCTTTCTCTCTCTCTCTCTCTTTCTTTCTTACTTCTGGTCGCTCCTCTCCTTTTTTTCTACAAAAGAGAGTGGGACAAACTGGTTAACCTCTACGCAAATGGGTTTAACTTGGCGGCCGATAGGGGGGTGACGACGGTGTCAGCGCTATGAGAGATTGTAGAAGACGGGAGTAGGAGCGGCAGAGGGGAAAGTCCAAAGATAAGCAGGAGTGGTTCCGCTGGCAGCAGTGTGCAGGCCAGCAAAAAGCACGATTTGTGCGATCGCCGTTTGTCGTGCTACATCAGTATCTAATTGTCCGCTGTCTATGTATACAGGCTTTGCAACCGTCTCGTCGTCTCCTGTCAGTGTGTCTTGGCTACCGTGACCGTTTTTCCCTACCTCGTGAAACTCGCGTGAATTTCGAGTACATCTCGTTTCCGAAGTCCGGCGATTTCTCACGAATACGTATTTTTCCGCTTTCGGGTTGCCTCCCCCCCCCCTACCGTTCTCGTAAGTTTTATCAAACAAATCGGATGAGTCCGTGTGGAACAGTATACCTTTCTTGCGCACTCTCTTTGGAGAAGTGTAGCGATACGACGCACGCTTGCGATAGGTGGTTTCTTTTTCCGTAACCGCATTAGTATTCGCAGTTTGCCCAGCGAGGAAGCACGTGTTTGTGTTACTAACGACCGTGCGGCGTGTTGCCGTGAGAAGAAAACTCAAGATTCGGCATCTCTTCGTGACGGATTCTCTCCACACGACGATCATCGCGAGCATCATCCAGGGACGGTAGAATTCGACGCTAGTTTTCGATCTCCGACGTTTGTTATCGTCCGGAGAAAACGCTACGCGATTTATCGGGAAACATCTGCAGAGTTCGCAGGATCGCCGATTCCGGCGATCACACGTGAACGATCTTTGCATGGGCAACTAGCGCCCTGACCAAAACGGAGACGCGACGTCGGTAAACCTTACAAGACTGGCATCTCTACAGTCAACCCGTGACAATCCGGCATCTCGATGGTGGAGTGTGCTAATGTTATATAATAGCATGCAGTTCGCATACCGATACACGTGGAATCGAGAGATCATTGTCAACTCTCAGAAGCTCGTCAAAAGACGCTGACTACCAACCGAATCTGTTGTGGTTGCACGTGGGAGGATCGCGCCATTCTTCTCTCTCTTTTCTCTCTTCTCATTCTTCTTCGTCCTCGTAGCAAATTTGCGGCACGCTACATCGGCGCTATCGAGGGAACGATCACATTGGAATCATCGACCTCTCCCAAACAGCTACGTTAAATACAATCCGACTCGATCTCCCTCCTCTCGTTACATTAAAAAGGAGGAAAACATCGAGCCGCGATAAATAGCCATGGCTGCTCTATGTTACAACGGTAGGTTTCCTTCTGTCTCCCCCACTTTTTTCACCGCTCTCGCATATCGTTTCGCATATAAGTGGAGAAAATGTATTTATCCCACACGGAGGGGAAGAAAGAAGGAGGGATACGAAACAACTGTTATCCAGTTACATTGTAAATATGGGCAAGAAATATTTAGTGCAATATAATTAATTTTATGAGATCATTGCGTTAGGCTATGCTACATGTATACACGCACACATATGTATATACCTATCTTACAAGAACGTATGTGGAAAAACAAACACAAATTGCTAAAGACACTCCTTATTCTTGTTGAACGGCATTTGTGTTGTTTATTATTCATCGACTTCCAAAACTTATCATCTTAATGAGCAATTTCTATGGAACATCTTGATCTCTCGCTCACATACGTTTTCTCAGATTGTCTGAACTTGGCAAAGAGCTAGAAATTCTTGTTTTCTTTTTAAGTTTCAGATTTTCTTCCTGAAAATGTTGTAGTTGAAATTTGTTGCCAAGACTCAAATATACACTGTTCAATCATCGAAACGTTTTCGCACACTGAAACAAGTCTCATTAGTGTCCGATAACGGAAAACGTCAGACTCAGTCCACCAGTTTTAATGAAAGATAATACATCGAATCGCACGTTTGATAATACGTCAACAGTAGCAGTCATGCATATGTTATATGTTTCACAAGTAAACTTTTAAGCATATGCCTCCTCTGTGATCTATAATCATTTCTATATACGAGATCATTTCTTCTTGTTCTCGCGTGCAAATTATTTAAATAATCCGCTATGTTGATCGCATTTTTTATTTGTCCTACATCTCAACATGTTATTAGAAGTCAATTACGTCTTGTTGTAAAAAAAAAAAAAACTTTCACAAAGCATGAAAAGATCATGCAAAAGAGATATATCATTAATTAATACTTATAATACATTCATGTACATGTATTTGAAACGCGGTACACATTTAGACAATTTTTTTTTTCAATAGAAAATATATAAAATTACAGTAAAAAACAAAAAAAAAACAATAATCTCGCTTGGTGTTTTCGCGATTGGCACGCGCTTAAAAACAATACTGTATAAAAATGCAAAATTCCGAATAGATATGCATTTTTTATCGAATTGATATATAGTTATGAATCAACATTCAGTAGCGCAATTTACCATCATTTACAAATCTTTTTAGATGTTCTTTGTTGCTAATACACACATAACTTCCGAATACAGATGAGTTCTTATCTAACCTTCTGCCCTCTGTATTTAAATGAAGATAACAACCAATAGCCGCAGATCAAAGTTTCGTAAGAAAATAGGTCACAACTCTTTTAGAGAATGAGAAAATTATAAAACTATGTGAAGAGAATATTTGCTATTCAAAGAGAGTGAGAGAGATAAAGATCAGCTAAATATTATCTTCGGATGTGTGATATTGCTGCGGAAGCATAAAGAATACATAGATTTGAAATATATTTGTTACATCCTACAAGGCCAATTACACGGTTTTTTTTTTTTTTTTTTTTTTTTTTTTTTTTTTTCAAGCATTGCTTTTTTGCATATTAAATAGCAAATCGCTCTCTGCAGTAGTCGGTCTCATTACAAGTTGAGGAGATTGCAAATGAGAAGCTTGTTTTCCTAGTTAAATCAGTAACGTCCATGAAACCGCGTATATATGTACATATATACGTATATCAATATCATGCCACACCTACTCATTGTTCATGCAACAGTTTTACGATGAAGTACTGTTAGTAATCCTCAAGATTTATCGGAATTGTTTTCTTACTATTATATAACGATATCAAATTCTTTGATTTATACATGTAAAGAGATTATCATTGGGTTTGTTCGACATACAAAATGGATTTTCCTCTTGATATGATGTCGAGAGTACGTTGTTAATAAGTAAGGAAGAAACGTTACGGAAAATCCTGTAGATCGTTTCTGCGACATGATGATGATACATAAAAGAGATGGATAATGTAATTTTTAGAATATATTATAAGGTAAACACGAAGACTAATATTAAGGAAAATACAGAGATCGATCATTTCCCCGACGTGGCATATTTATCACTCGCATCCCGTCGTTTCTAAAAAACATGCAAATTGCGTCTTGTGTTATCTATAACAATAATAACGCGCGCACCAGGAAGTTATAATATCGTCAATGTGTGATTTGTTTAACAAACCAAACGAGTGTATTGCGAGAAACTATCTGCGTGTTCGAACGCGCGAACTGATACGCGATGTCAATTAGAAATAAGACGAGTGTATTTCGATCTATATGGCGCCGCGGTTAGCCGCGTGTATCGCGATCCTACACGAAGAAATTGCGCAATAATATTTACGCAGGCGGTCTCGCGCGCGAAAGTCCGAGCGCGCGTGAACAATTGTCTGCCGCTGCTCTGATCAAATTTATTCCCGTTAATTTTGCTTGCAGAACCTTTCTCGGATTGGCTGGAAGAAAAAATAGACCTGCCCATATTTGAACAACTTCCAGTTTCGGAGATCAGCCAAGTTAAAGCTCCGCAACAGTTGATACTTTATCCAACTGTTGTAAAGCAACAACAGCAACATCAACCGCAACAACAGCAAAATCAACAAGCGCAACAGCAGCAACATCAAACGCAACAGCAGCAGGATGATACGCAGACTCTCTTGCAAGAATTCGAAACTGTTTTGGGAGATGTCGAAGCTTGCCATCAGATCGTTCCACCGATCAGCTCGTCGACGCTCACTCCTCCTCAATCACCGCCGCATAAAGCAATTAATGTTAATATGCAACTGTTCACACTACAGCCTGTGCAGCCGGTATTTACCAACACTCAAACTCAACCGTTGTATAACATGATCGTCCCGACGACGGAAGAGTCGTTGTATGCGAATGACGCGCCGCGTGAATGGAACACAGAAAACATATCGCTGAGTCCGTTCGGTGGGGATGTCGCGAACGATTTGGCAGTGGTGGATGAATATGTTCGCACGCATGCTAAAGACTTGCCGTCACCGTCGAGCCCATGTGTTAGCTCCGGCAGCAGTTGCATCTCAACCGAGGATTCCACCGACGACCCTGATTGGAGTCTCGAGTCTGAGAGAAAAAGTTTGAAACAATCGGCTTACGATTCTTCAAAGCATCGCCATAAACCGTATTCCCGGTCATCTCTCGAGGACAAGAAAGTGCGTAAGAAGGAACAAAATAAAAACGCGGCCACGCGTTATAGACAAAAGAAGAAGCAAGAGATCAAAGAGATCCAGGGAGAAGAACGTGAGCTCGCGGATCATAATGAGAAACTAAAAACTCAAGTAAAAGATCTGCAGCGTGAGATAGGATATCTGAAAGGGTTGATGAGGGATCTGTTTAAGGCCAAGGGTCTTCTCAAGTAATTCATTCGTCTGGCAGAAACTATTATCATTCTTCTTCTAGCATATTCTGCTCTTTCAATTTTACTTTACAGTTTATGTAAAATCTCACCTGTTTTTTTTTTAAATACTAACTATTTTACAATTTTACTAATATATATATCTATATGTTTTTCTTATTTCTTAACAAATGCTTGAATATTATTAATTTGTATTATATATATGTATGTGTGTGTGTACACATACTTACTCTTTATCTGCTCCCGCAGCTTTTTAGGATCACTACAGACTTGTTTTTATAGTAGAATGTATATCATCTCCTAATCTAATCTAGTTTTTTTTTCAACGTCGGCGAGCGTGATACATTAGATAACGCGTGTAAATTGTTGAGCACGCAAGTTTTCGAAGATCTAACAAGCAGAGCTCTGCTGAGTCGTGCGAAATTCCACCGGTTATCTAATGTATCTCTCTCGGGTGCGAATCTTTTCATTCCGATTAATTTTTATCTTTTTTTGCGTATAATATTAGGTATACAACTTTGCTTCCGCCGTTTTTTTTCAAAATTCAAAAAGCTTTATTGTAAAAAACTGATTATACATTTATGTTTCAAAGTATTGTCCATTGTTTTCCACTACTTTCTCCTACCTTTCTGGCAGC
>QVOB01020385.1:0-15965 GCA_014839585.1 Pseudomyrmex concolor | reverse complement strand
CCGATGCGATGTATACATCGTGAGATATGGCTCACTAAAGACATCTAGCGGAAAACGCTCAGAACTTTTTACTTCACCTAATATATAATGCATTTTCGTAGATAACAGAAAGAGGAACCTGACCGTAGTGTAAGATATTCATTTTTTAACGGAATGTGCAATAACAAATTTATAATAGAAATAATAAAAATATTTAAATTATTATAAAATTAAAAAGACATACATGATTTGGTACAAAATATTCTGTTGAAGATGATTCGATGTTACTATTTAGTTCCATTGTTGCTAAAGCCTGTCAAGAGAACAGGATTTCGTCAAATGCTTGTTAAAACAGAATGGATACAAAATTTGTTATTTTTAAAACTGTTACAAAAATTTGATTTTCAAAAGTTACGTTACAAGCAAATCCCGAGCAGATCTATTTAATGCAGATTGGCATTAAAATTATAGTAAATCTATTGAATGCATACATTTAGGAATAGACCTACTTGGAATTTGATGCCAAATTGTTGAAGATGTATAGGTATAATATATGTATATTTACTAGATCTATTCACAAACCACACATCGCGTCTCAGGCCTAAAACACACGAGCGATTTTTTCGCCGAGCGGTTTGAAAACGCTAAAATCGATAAAATAATCGCTCGTGTGTTCGCTTATACATAAAAATATTCTATTGGTTTTGACGGTTCTGTTGCCGCGCAATTATTTTATCAGAAGCAATGGAAAAGAAGCAATATTTATGTACATACGAGCAGTTATTATACCGTAGCAGCTTTAGAAACCATTCGGCAAAAAATTCGTCGTGTGTTTAGACCTTAGAGTAAATAAAATACATATTTAAACATAAAAAAAAAAAGATTTTTTGAACTACGTAGTCAGATCTGAATGAAGTACTTACCTGAAGTACTGCCCATTGTTTTCTTTACTATATATTTTTAGTATATCTTTACTATATTAGATGTAGATACAATATTGCATGTAAAATCTTGCGTGAATCAATTATAAAAATTAATTTAAGGTAATAGATAATCTCGTTTAAGAGATTAAACTAGAAGTTTGAACTAAACAAAACGATATTTTTTCTGAATAAAAAAAAGTTAAATACTTGTGTTTTGATGTTACAAAGGGTCAGAACAGGTCAGAATCTATATCGTCGTGGTTTTTTTCGTGTTCTAATTATTACACAAAAGAAAAACGGTTTTTAACGCTCATAAGAATCATATGTAGTAACTGTCGTGAACGTAGATTTAAAAACATCTATAATTTTGTATAAATATAAATTGGCAAAATAATTTAATGACAAAGCAATTTTTTGCTGCTGTCGGAGCTTATTATTTTTTATAGTTGTATACAATTGTATAAAATTTGATATAAACTTCAATAAAAATCTATAAACTTTTCTTAAAAATCTATTTCTTTAATTTTAAGAGCTAGGCAACACAAATATCAACACCTGATATACTTTACCTTATTAAATTAAAGCAAAAGTTGTCGCTATGCGTTGAGCGGAAGAACAGAGTGAGTTGCTGAAGTGACGTCAACTCAGCACGTTGATTTGTTTATTTTAAAAGCGTCAATCGCGTTCAAAACGGCTTGTTCTGCTAAACGCGGCAAATATATGCTATGCACCGCCACCAACTATGCTATCAATCGCTGACTGCAATAGTCTATATTACATCTACAGGAAATCACTTTTTATTTCAAAGCAATAGTAATAATAATTGTGCAGTATTTGTACGTAATACTATCGAGATAAATTGAGATAAATTAAGAGATAAATCGACTCTTTTTGTAATAGAAAATCCGATAAAAAATTTTGTAATATAAAATCCGTCACTTTATCAGCAACGTTATCATTATATTGTAACGATGTTATCATAAATTCCAATCATGGCGGATTAGATAGCTTCTGCAAACGTGTAGTCTATAAGATGCGGATAGCAAGTTATATTTTTAAAATTATATTTATTAAATTATATTTATTAAAGTTTAAATAAATATTTTACATATTTAATAATTTTTTTATTTTTAAAGTATTTTTATATTGCATTTAATATTTTAATTTCAGAGCTATAAAAATTACTGTTACTGATTTTTTATCTTTCTACTAGAAATCGTACGAAAATCGTATTTTTTGTCAGAATATCTTTGTAATGAAATATGGATAATTCTCTGACACATTACAGAACTTAATTGTACTTTGTTTAAGTGCAAAATTATATAGTATTTTCTAGAAACACTGTAGTTTATTATGTGATACGAGAAGAACACTTTCGTCAACGGTCATATCACGTTGAATCTAGTACCGGTTCTCGTCCGATCACCGAAGTCAAGCAACGTTGAGCACGGTTAGTACTTGGATGGGTGACCGCCTGGGAACACCGTGTGCTGTTGGCATATTTCTTCTTTTTGTTTTTTATTACTGTGATTTTGTTAAAGTAAACTAAAGACGCAATACGAGTTGGAACAACGTCTCTCTTTTCTAATAATTCGATTAAAAATAAAATAAATTGTATATTACGCTTTTTTATTTTTATTCTAATAATTTCGATAAATAAAAATGGAAGTTCATTTTAAAGACTGATAATAAAAATAATAAAAATTATAAAACTTTTTATCAAAATTATATATAAAAGCAACATAACATAACACATGTACAACATGCAAAACATAAAATATGCTACAATATTATTATATCCTAGGAGATTCCGGAAGTGTTGATGAAGAAGGACATAACGCGGAATAACACACTGTTTTTTAACCATAAAAAAATTTTTATTTTTATAAACGTTAAATTCTTCTCAAAGTTACAATTAATTATTTCTTTTGTTCACGCACACGTTCGCATAAAGTTAATAAAGCACATTTCCGAAATATAACAATATAATAAATATAACAATATAATATAACAATATAATAAAATAAAATTTACGAAAAAAAAATCATCACATAAATTGTCTCTGTACAATTCACTTTTTTTGAACTGAATGAAAAATAATTCCGACACGCTTTTGATGTTTCCTTTATGTTATGTTTCGCGTTTCGAGATTGATACTGTCATGACATGACAAATCAGTTAATCAGCCGTGGATTTGGATTGAATCGCCGGTAGATTAATAGTCGTCCGACTAGTCAGGTCGAACAAGTTAGAGACGACGTTCGGGTGTAATTCGGGTCAGAAGAAGAGTTGAGTTATTTCTTGGTCTTAACAAGCCGCTTCTTCTTTTTCTCCTCAAGTCGATACGGCCCCAACTTCCGGCGCACCATGACACCTCGCCACCAGGCTTGCACCTTGATCGTGCTGCGCTGCACGTGATCCTCGTGCTCTTTCCGTCGCCGAAGCTTCTCCTTCTCCGCGAGGTAAGTGTCGATGAATTTCTGGTTATTGCGATACTGCAACGAACGCAGAATGAGTTTCAAGACGAGTTCACATACTTTAGTGGATCTTCCATGTCCTCTCGGAAATAAGTACGTCTTATACGAAATTACTAAAGATTTACGCGGCAATCGCGTACAATAAACAAGGGAAGGTTCGATAATACATGATATCGATTAAAAGCGTATACAGAATTGCTGAAGAATTTCGTAGGATATTGCTGATACAATAGAAATTGATGAACTAATGCATACGTTGTGTATTAATGTCGAAAGGATATTTCAAAAATTCAACATTAAATGTGTGTATACGTGCGGATAAAGAATTATTTCTTGTTTAAAAACAAATGGAAAATATAAAAAATAAATTTTTTGTATTGTTTTTTGCTTTAAAGTTTTGATCACCTGCTGTATGAATCTCGCGTCATTTTTTTATATAAATAAAAAATCTACACAGATGTGATGATCATCATGCAACGATTCCTGTCTCGCTTAAACGTATCACCGAAATATCCCGAACGATAGATGAGAAGAATTTCAAAAAAGTTCAAGCAATTCGTGAAATCCAACTATTAATAATAATCGCCGAAACGTTTCTCGGACATAATCTTGAATTATCGGCTGAGGAAACTTCGGTAAGCTCTTTGAACTTGTTCGACCTCAAGTTATTCTTATTAAGTAGTAACTTGATTGTCAATAGGTTTACGGCAAAGGATAAGCGCACGCTAGAAGTAAATCAAGCAGGCACAGAGAGAATGTGAAATAAAAATCGTGATTGCGCTTGTTGTATCACTGTTGCGCTTGAGAGATCTTCGTTTATCCGCCAATTAAAGATTTGCGATAACATGGTGACGCATCCGGAAACAACGGATCGGCGGAATGCAAATTGAATTATTCAAATTGTTGCATCGCGCCGCTCGTCGCGGAGCGTCCGTTTTCCGTTATTAATGAAACGAAAATATTTCCTCCGTTAGTTTACGAATTATTACCTCCGTTGTAAGCTCTTCCAAGTATTTCCGAGCGTCTTCTATCTCTTTGCGCACTTTGTGAATCTCTTTCTCATACATTTCTCTCTCCCGATCGTACCTCCGTTGCCACTGCTCAATTCGATTCTCAATGAGCTGTAAATTCAAAGCAAATATTGTTGTTATCTTTGTGAAAATGTGCCTCGTCTAGAACTTCCTTATCTGTGCGATGAAATGTATTTCGCGAATTTATTTCGAAATTATTTGACGGTTTGCAAATTTATTTCGCGACGAAATCACTCAACGTTTTGCCAAGATTTCGATATAAAAACAGAGCGAAACTCGCGGGATAAAAAAAAATCTTCAAAAGTGTTTTATCTCTTTGCTGCAAAATTCACACGATGTCGTCTAAACGGTATTGTTACATTTAACGATAAACATTTTTTAAATCTCAATGATTTTTAAATCTTATAATTACTCTAATATTACACTGTTCCTCTCATAAGATTTTTATTTGTTTTAAAGCGAACAAATTGTGTGTACGTGAAAAACAGAGTTTGTACTCACAGCAATACGTTGAGTCAGATAACGAGTCAATTCGCCATTCACGCGATTTTCGCTTTTCTCGTGTACGTAACAATTATTCAAAGTCTCCTCCAACTCGTTCATCTTCAACTCGTAACGCAGTACGTTCTGCTCGCGACGTGTCTTCTCCCACGCTTGGACGTATCTCATCTCCACGTTCTTAATTAGTTTCAGTCTCTCCTTCTCGTCCTAAAATATTTTGCCAACAAATTTCGTTCAATACGGCCTGATACACTAACAAATAACGTTATAACTTTGGAGAGATTAATCGTTGCTGCGTTACGCGCACGTGCACGTGATATATATGTATTCTATATAAGATAGAATGTATGTGTGCGGAAAAACTGAGAAAACTTAAAGAAGATCTCTTTAGAGATTGGTTTTATCGAGAAAAATTAGGATAAAGACTTCAAAATTTTTACTATCTAAAACAAATCTCAAAAACCTAGAAAGCTTGTAGATAGTTATTTTTTCACAGAGAAAAAAACTACCAGACAACTGTTTTGTATCCAAATTGTTTTTTTGTTAAATATATTTAAGCAACAAATATGAGCTAGAAAATTATCATTTAAAAATGTTTTTTTATAGAAAGATATGATTTTGTTCATATAAACTTTAATTTATTCCAAATTTACTCTATCTCTCTCTCAAATTATTAATATAACATTTTAATATAACATTTTAATTCCATGTAAAAATTCAAAAATGCTTAAAAAATCAGGACAGTGTTTTGGAGCTGAGCAGATATCATGTCAGTACTGCTCTTCCTTTTCAACACATTTGTATTTATACCCGTATTAAAGTGAGCTTCCGCGTTAAACGATCCTCCTCCTTCTCGTTCGATGTTTTCTTTTCGGCGATCGTTTTTCGCAGCTCCGTCACAATTGCCCGCATCCGATTGCTCTCTTCCGTTAAAAGGCGTTCCTGCTCCTCGCGCAACGTGATTCTCTCGATCTCCTTAACTAATACCTCGATAGATCCCCGCTCGCTAATTTCCCGCTTCAAGTCTTTTATTATACCGCTCACGTACAAGCTGCAACGTTAATCGACATTCCTCGATATCGGCGTGAATTACTTGTGGCCGAGTTTACACAACATGTCTATATTAAGTGGCTGTGCGGCTAAAGAGTTTTCTCACAAACGTGCAATTTTCGAAGTCCTCTATACTGTTACACTTCGTATAATATAAATTTTAATTAATTGCATTACGAATAGAACAAATAAAAGCAATCGAAACAACGCGTTTTATAGATATTATTTATGGAATTGCTAATTTATAAGTTTTGAGACTGACATTAATTCATGTTGAAGCCCGATACGTTTATCAAATTGCGTAATACGTCAGTTTCATTGTACGTTTAGATTTATACTTTATATATTATTCTCCTATAAACAGCACAAGCGAGTTAAATAATAAATAACCTGTCGTGCCGAAGCTTTTCAAACGCAGCTTCCTTCCGTGAATGAGTCATCTCCGCGACGTCTCCAGTAAATGACCGGGGGATCATCGTTTCGGTTATCCTGAATACACAAAGACGCTGTTGTAATGTCATTTTACTTGTCAGTTTTAAACGCGTGTCTATTTGCACACGAACGTACTCAATTTCGGGAAGGAAAACATTGTTCTTTTTCGCCGCGGGTTGTTGCTTCAGAATATTCTGATAAACAACCAATGAGTTCTCGCATTCCACCAGAGCCGTCAGAACAGCCTCGCGTACCTCCGGCGGGAAACCCGTGGGACTCACGGCTTTCATCTTTTCTCGTATGCCGGCGAACCGATTTATGGCTTCGCGAGGTTCTTGCGCCGGTTTCGCTGACAAGTCAGACACGCGCGGACTCAGAAATAAACAGCACGAGAGCAGCAACTTGGATATTGTCTCTCTCTGGCAAGGTACGTAAATATTTCACAATCCGAGTTGTCTTGTGCGATAGAATAAAGCTGGCGGTTACACGCTGCGATGCGCGCGTGTATAGAAGAATATTCTATTCAACATTTTTATACTAAACATTCCGCGAATTCGAAGTTAAACGTGTCCGACGGGCAGTCGGATATGTCATGGCCGCTCTGTATCCGTTCTGAATGAATCAATTTATCACATGTTGCGTGTGGATTCACTTCGACTACAGTGCGATTTTTTCCGCAATATGAAGCTTATGTACCTTCGCTGCTCCGTTCAATAGTACGTTCTGAATAATAACACAAGTGTCCACCGCTACATTCTTGCCGCAAACAAAGGCGCATCACAAATAATTCAAAAAAAAAAAAAAAAAATCAATTGACTTTCTGTGAAAAATATATTATCGAAAAGTAATAATGGAAACAGAGAGAAGTGAATTAGCGTAAATAATTCGTTCATTTTCATATAAATAACGATCAAAAAAAAAAAAAAAATATTCCGTTCTACACACTGTTTTTGTATCGACACGAATTTTCCGCACGTTATATATTTCTTTTTTTTTTTTTTTTATAGAAAATGTTACACATTCTTACTTCTTTTAACAATAAGTCGATATTAGAGTTAAGAAACTACGTCATCACTCGGTGACGCACTTAATAAATATTAGAAATATACCACGTGTTTTACCTACTGCGTATGTTTTTTTAAGTGCGTTATGAATAAACAAAAATATTTTTGCGCAGTATCAGATGCGCGCGAATGTCACATACACACGCGCGCGCGCACACATTGATCTTGACACGATGTATCGCAAGCAACACAGAAAAAAAGCATAGAAAACGATCAAACTCTGCGGCTCTCCGCGATTCTTTCGAGTGAGTTAAACAGTTTGATCCATCGCCGCGGGCTGCCGTGGAAACGAACTCGACGAGGATGAACATTAAAGCGATAGTTGTGACACGAGAGAAAGAGAGGAAAATGGAAAGAGACGGGCAAAAAGCTGCTGTCGTGAATAAAACGAAAGCATTTGAAATCTTTTTGTAATGTTAGAATTGCGAAAATGCGCGAGTTTGTTAACATTGCGAAAGAATAAATTAGAAGAAATGACAATTTTTATTAGAGTTTGTTTTGCCGATAAAAATTATATATGAATAAGTGTTTTTTAAATTTATTAATCTTAGGACTTCACATAGAGAAAACGTCGTTCTTATCCGAGGAGAAAGAACTCGAGCTGTGTGTGTGTTAGTTTACTTCGTCGAATTATTCGGTTTCCCACAAGCGGACGTAAGAGTCAAAACCTTCTGAATTGATACCGACGTAATTACTGTTTGAGCGCGTTAAGGTCTTGGATCTTTCCGAAAGGCAGTCGAAAAAAAATTCTGAGAAAGAACGAAAATAAAAAAAAAAAAAAAACGTTCGACACGTACCAGTTTGATTGGAAAAGTTTCTCATATTGGAACGGGAACTTTAATTGAATCTGCATTGTCTGAGAAAAAGAGCCTCTTCTTCTGCGCCTCTCGTTCTTCTTCTGTTTAACGTGTTGTAAAAGATCCCCGGGATCGTGAATCAGTGAAAACAAGGTGACGATGTCACTGTTACAATGAAACTATTCAAGCCAAACTATTCAAAACTATGCCGTTCTCGCTGGTTTTCGAAACTTATCCAATTAGACGTACGATTTGACAGACAAATCATGTTTCGATTACACTTTGAAGTCTAACAACAAACTTTGGGCGAGATGCAAAAATTAGATGAAGAATGTCAAGATTGTCAAAGTAAAATCACGGGATATTCACGGACGTGTGTGTGTGTGTGTGTGTGTACGTGTGTGTTACATCTTAAAAATAAGTTTGCGACCGAATAACTGCTTCAAACAGTTTTGCAAAGTTTTAAGCCGAGATTTGTGTGCCATCTAAACTTCGCATCTTTTTTTCTTACATATTTCTTTCTAAATTACGCGGCGGAATGTTTTAAAACAAAGAGAAAAAAGAGAGAAAATGTAATATCTGTTTCCTTCAGCGCTTTTGTTTTTTTCGTTTCGATCTTTTTCACGTATACAAATGATTGCGTTAGTGTATATTTTATTACTGTATAATCCAGTTATTATATAAATTTTTTTTTTGCGTATTGAAGATTTAATAATGTTTCTCTATGTTATTCTACAAAAGAAGATTTACATAAAAATAATTTACGTAACATATAAAAGGGAGATGTTTAATTATAAAAAAAAAAAAAAAAATTTATTCGTTTCTGTAACTAATCCCCCGTGCTTCGCGCAATTTCTCCATTTCAATGATTCATTTAGGTTGAACGTGACAAAATAAATCTCTCGTGATCCCTTTGATCCGTTCGTGCTTTTTGTGGTAACGATTTATACTAATATCAAGTCACGTATTTTTCAAAAAAGTCATATGTAAAAGAATACGCTGAAGATCCACAATAAATTTCTCAGTACAATTTCAGAACATTTTTTTTTCGAACTAACCTCAATAATATTTAGGTTACTTCAAAAGCAATTAAAATAAAAACTTTAAAGTTTAGTACGTACATTTTATATGTACGTATATATACACGTATATATATTTCTTACTCATCGATAACCAACTATGTTATCATAATATTTGTAGTTACCAACTTTAATATCATAATATTTGTAGTTACAAAGTTTGTGAAATAACATGAGAGACAACACACACACATAAAAGAAGCTGCGGTCATTGACCTAATCCTATACTATTTCGGAAACCACGATTTATACTACTTCTTCATTCAGCTTAGACAAAAGTTATTTTCCGGTTAGGATTTTTTAAATACTTTTTTATGTCGTGTAAGATATTAAGTGAAGTAAAAAGTTCTGAGCGTTTTCCGCTAAAGATATCTAGCGGAAAACGCTTAATTGTTCGAACAATTCCGAGCGTAACTCGGCGTGCATTGCGCTAATTTGTCATATCATTTTAAATATAAAATTACTTATTTCTTAACACATTTATGTACAATTATAAAGTTATTTATTACAAAATTATTTATTTTTTAAAATATAATTTATGTAAATACATTTAAAAAGCGCGTTATTAAAGTAATTAAGTTGTCCCTCAATATTCAATATGTTATTTTTTTCTAATACTCAAATCCCTGAAATATTTTGCACGCTCGTGCTTAGATTTTTCTTTGTGCGTTGGACACTGTTGAAACATTCGGTGCGAGAGAATACCAGTAATACCACCGTGTCATTTACGTGTACGTTGCTGGAAAGCGGCCAGGGTGTAACTACCTCTTATCTAATGTAAAGGTAAAGGCACCCCCGTTGGTCGTTATCGCAGTCCGAAGTGGACCAAACCCGCGCGCAGAAACGTACAGTAGTATGTATTAATGGCGTTTTTCACGATCATGTTCATAACTCAATGTTTCATGTAATAATAATCTGAAGAAAAAACCAAATGCGTTTTTTCAAACATTACTCTCAGAAGCGTAAGAAGAAAAATCGACCATGTTTTAATAAATCGCATAAAAAAACGTCATGTACACAGGTCAAAGTTTTTGTGTATATCAAGTAATGACATACAATTTACAAATCTCTTGTTCTTTGTGCATGTAAAACAGACCGCCTCTTCTCTCTCCACTTCTTTTTTATTTAAAACATTTCTAATAAACGAAATATATGTTTCCGACTATTGTTGAAGAAATTAAACCATTGGGGATGTAACTGCTCACCTCCATCAAAGCTTGCATCGCAGTGTACACACGTTACAATGTTGCGTCCCGTCGAGAGAGGCGTCTGCGCTTTGGCAAAACGGCGTCGCGACGGCGCGTTTCTGCCGCGCCCGATGCGCGGCGAGGAGGCGCGAGGGCGGCGTCGGTGGTGGTTGGCGAGAGAGGGCTGTGTTCTCGTCTACTCTCGCTGTGCGCTCCTCATCGACGTCGTCGACGTGCGCGTCACGGCGCTCGAGCGCGTTCTCTTTCGCGACTCCCGATCGCGGATTCGGCCCTGTCGAGGGGTGCGTTTGGAGTCCTCGATGAACACGGTGCGTCACGACTTAACGAAAGGACAGGAAAAAGGAGCGGGAGGGTGTCCACACACGACGCTCTTCACGCGCGTAGCCGTCAGAAGAGCTTTAAAATCCCGAGGGATCGTTTGGTGGAGGCAAGCGAGGTTATAATTCCATCCTCGTTGTTGACGTCGCCGTCATCGTCGTTATCGTCGTCGGATGGTGGTGGTGCTAAGTGTTAGTCTTGCTGGTGATCGTCCCCTCGTCGTTGTCCAGTTATTATATTCTTGTGCATAATCTTCGCACTAGAGGTGAGTACACACGCACACACACACACACACACACACATACCGGACTTAAGTCTTAAATTAATTTTCTTGCCACCAAATAGTTTCGCGATTATAACATACACTCTCTCTTCTCACGAGAAAAACTGGAGCGCGAGAGTAAAAAGTCAAAAAAGAAAAAATAAAAAAAGAAAACAATGCAAAGGAAGTGCGCGTGTTTCGAACGAGCTTGAGGAACTTGCCACTCAATTCGTGTTCCACCACGAAGGTTGCTACGGATAACCTACTTGGCAGTTTTCGCAACTCCTCGTGTTTATGTCGCCTCTTTTCGCTCTTCTTTTCTCTCCCATCCGTTCCTACTCTCGCTGTGTCCTCGTTTCTCTCCTTGCGACCACATCCTTTGCTTTTTCTTTTCTCGGAGATGGAGGTGGTAAACATGCGTTCTGCAGAAACATCGATGGAAAATCGTCGACCGATGTCGAGAATCCCGCCTGCGGCAAATAACCTTGGCTTCTTATTCACATTGAGGAGGTTTAATTCATGTTATCTCATTACGAATAAAGTTTATTTAGTTAATAAGGTTTAAATCAGTTGAAATATATCGGTTCTAATCTTTTTCGATGAGTGCTAAGATTCCGATGCTAAGATGTAATTCTTGTGTGTCTACTTCCCCAACAGTCGAAAGAGATTTTAAATAATTGTAAATTATAAGTTATAAACATTGGTGTAGTTTGTGTAAAAATATGACTTAATATCTTATATATATATATACACATAATTTAAATATAAATAATATACATAGACATTTATCCAGGAATAGTTTTTTTATGACAAAAACTTTTTTTCAATTCGACAGAGATTTACTTAAAAAAAAAAAAAATATTCTGGCGGTACAATTAAAATATAACAAAAAACCGCGGTTTTTGAAAAGTAATCGCACATGCAGATAGAATCGACAATGTAAAGCGCTAATTGATTTAAAATCACGCTATGTGTTAACTCAGATTTGCATAACATAGTTCAATTATTGTCGCGAGTCCTACATTCTCTGATATCTCAACATCGGAAATTGGACTCGCTGAAATCATATTAACTCCCAGATTACTGATACCCTTATCCGATATACAAACCGGATGCGCCAATAAATCTGACCTTTATTGACTAAAAAAATAATCATTTTAAACGGTCAATTTCTCGCGCGATATCATTCACTAAATATTGCTTGCATTTGCGATAGTTAATTATATAGAATGTTGATTCAATTAGCCGCAATTTGCGCTCTCTCACACACACATACATTTTCTCTCTCTCTCTCTCTCTCTCTCTCTCGTATCTGATTAGATTATATTAGCTATATTATACACCAGCCAAAGATGTGTATTCTATCTTTAACTCTTTCTCATTATTTCATAGATGACAGTTCATCGATTGTGAATAAAATATAAGTTTGAGCGTTTAGTTTTGATAGGACTTTGAAATGCGAAATAAACGCTGTCTTCTCGAAGAGATTTACCGGCTTACACATCGACTCAGGATTCGATTAACGAATCACCATCGAATTTCCTTGCGGGACGTGTCGCAAGCGCACTCGACTTTTCCCGTTTTGTTTGTCGCGCGAGCACTCGTGCGATCGTTTTTTTTCATCGCGCTTCCAATTATCGTTCCCGCACGCGGCTAAGTACCTAGTTTACATATGCGTCTGGGATGAGCATTTCCGGCATTAAACCGCTCTTTTTAAGTTTGAGCACCGCGTGAGCAATATCGGCGAAAAGATTTTTGTTTTTTTTTTTTTTAAGCACGTCGAATCTAGAAAAAATGCAGAAGAAAGTTCTTTTTTTTGTATTACGCGCGTTGCACACATGTGTAAACTCGCAACTCGCTTATATAAAAAAAAATTAGAAGTATAAATTAGAATAACAAGAATTGTATTTTTATTAATAATTACAAAAACTTATATTCAAAGTACAAATTAATATGTGTAATTCTATTAAACCGACAAAAAAATATAGGTTAATTATTATTTAATTAATTAGTAATTTTATTTTTAATTATTATTATTTAAGTACAATTATTATTTTTTCTTTATTATATTTACACTTTGTGTAAATATAATAAAACTATAATGCATTTACTCGGAAAATTTTGTTTTTAGAGAAGAATATTACTTCGAAGGAATATTAATTTATTTAGAAATAAATTCGATACATTTATTTTCTCGGGTTTTCAAAATTACATTTTAATCAGCATACACACATTCAGAGTATACACATGTGTTAACAAATATCATAGAGTTATTTATCTCTCTATTAATGACATGATCTGAAATCTCACAACTATTATGCAAATGAACACAGAAATAATTTTCAATATCAAAATCTGTAATTCAATAAGTTTATATACTAACAAGAATGTTTGCAGTTATATTTATATCTTATATAGAGTCGAAAACTCCGTGTGTATATTCGTGACAACTTAATGACCGGTTAATTTGTCGCGTTGAATCGGCCTGACAACGTGTGTGCGACAACGGTAATTCGCTCCGCAGGATCGTCGTTGTGGGAATTCGGAATTACGATTTGCAGCACGTGAGCCGCGAACCAATCGCGCGCGGCTATTATTTAGCGGGCGTTAAAAGCAACGCGAGCGCAGCTAAGAAGTTTATGCGCCAAAGGCGGATTTCATCGCTTTCGCATTAATCCCGTTTTAATCCTCATAAAGTTTTAACGATCGTCCGTGCGCGCGCGCGGTCATCGTGATTGAAAATCTTCCATAAAATCTCGGTCGATGTGTGTGTGTGTTATATAAACCACGACAATTTTTATAGCGCTGCAATTTAAATTTATGCGCTAACAAACACGCAATGCGCGTGCATGCGCTTAGGCGAGCAAACAGATCGGATCGATATATCTCGCGACGAGATGCGATTTAGTGTTTCGAGTGTTGTCGCGAGCCGATTGTCAGTAATTTCGCACTGACAACGCCTGACTTATGTATTTGTCCCCGCCGCGCAGGCAGTACACGTTTTAAATTGATTTAGAAAAAAAAACTTTTTTATCTCTTATTTACGATCCGATCTCAGCTATATTTTCTACCTATAGGTATACAGTTTTTTCTCTCATATAATTTTATAATAATTCTTCTCTCGTGTTTCTAAAAGACCAAAGCGAAACAATGTTTTGCGCTCTTGTTAGCTCGTCAAATAAAACGATGTTTCTTTAATGTCCATTTGAGGTGTATTGTTAATTGCTTCGCTCAAGCAAAAAAGCCTCTCCGCTTTTCGAATAAATTTCTCTTCTGACGTAAAAGCGCTTTTATCCGAACCAGCGCGTACTTTTTTTTCTCTTTCTTTCTATCTCTCTCTTTCTGTCTCCTTGTTTCTTCATTTTTTTTTTATTTTTTTATTTTTTTTTTTATTAGCCTGTAAACAATATTACCCGGGCGTACTTTCAAAGTCGTGTAATATTTCGGCGCAACAAAGGTGAGAAGATATTGTTGAAGTTCAGAAAATTTCAGTTCGAGCGCCGGTAAAAGACGTTCCGTTTAACAGCGCATATAACAGGAAATGTCGTCATGACGTGCTGCAAGTTTTATACTCTCCAGGATTCGATTTCCTCTCAGTGTCTCCGAAATCTTCCGATACGGCGAACTTCTGTGCGTATATATTTCACGTTCCCTTTATATGGAGACAAGAAAGTCGAGTTGTTCGTGCACGGCAAGCAGATATAGCGCGAGCGGTACGATAAGAGCATTGAATATGCAGTTGCCCTTCTTCGATAAAAGCCCAAGAGACCGAGCAAGAATTTTCATGTGTTGCTTATCGGTGCAGCCTCCGCGAAGATGACGATGGCCTCCTGACGAGGAGCAAACTGTCGTCGTTAGCGAGGCGGCGCCCTCGATAATAATATTCCCCGAGGGGATGGCTTTCAATGGCATCGGAAAGTCGATCACGGCAGCCATGAAAAATTCGTGGCCTGATTCGGCAGCCACGTCGAAGCCTCGACGAGCTGTTTGTCGAACAATTGAAAGAGACGAAAATTTCACCGAAAATGTTACACACACAAGTCCCCGGAGAAATCTACAACATTAATTTGTCGCGTTTATTTATTTATTACACAACGCATGAAAAATATTTCACGTACGTGGAAGAAACAATGTTCTGCAAGCAATTTTTTTCTGCCGAGCAATTCTTTTGCTTTAATTTTAATTTTTTTTTTATTTATGTGCGTGTTTAAATTCGCAATTTACTCTTAAAATGTTTAATTTTACATAAAAATACGCAATTATCAGACGCGCGTCCTTTTGACTTTAGATTACGCTGTGGCGGATAAAAATGGCCGCGATGCCGCGAACAAACGTAAACAACGACGTAAACACAGCACAACAGATTGCAATAACTTTGCCGCGTAATGACGGAGCAACAATCTCCGCGATCGAATTACGTTGGCGGGGGAATTAAGGATGCGGACAAAGCAAAGTACAATTAACAAACACGCCTCACCCATAACCGCGTAATAGCCGCTGTTAAAACACCCCCGTAAGCGATGCATCCTGTTTTTGTTGCAAAATGCAAGTCACCGCGTGATTTGCCTACGACATAGATTTACACTCGTGTCTTTATGTCTTTGTGAGTCTGGTAGGAAAATTAAAATTTAATAACGCATATATAAATTTTATATCGAGCGAAAAACGGAAAGGAAAAACATAAAAAATTTGATTGCAAAGAGACATATACAGCAGTGCCTCGAGTATTTGCCGCGCATTTGCTGCAAGTTTTTTTTAATATCTCTCTGCGAGTTATCCCTACAAATTTCTAGAAGTGCTTCGCAGAAAGTACTCGGCCTAGGCTTTCTGCGAAGCACTTCTAG
>QVOB01020384.1:0-11859 GCA_014839585.1 Pseudomyrmex concolor | reverse complement strand
CCTTGTTTTTCTAACGACGCTCTATGGTTGATGTAACTTGTATTGGTAACAGTAGTCACGATATATATAGTACGCTCCAGGACCCTCTGAAATAAAATTAGAAAATAAAAAAATTTAAGTTATAAAAACGTCGATTTACAGGTCTCTGTAGTCGGTATCTAGTACCCTCTTAAGCTCGACACTTTTCCGCAATGCGAATCCGCGCTGTCCTCATGCTCAGATGTGCGCGCTTCTTAAACGAGATCTGTCAGTGTGTGTGTCGCTAAGTGTTTTGCCGTCGGCATAAGTTATCGTCTTTCGTATATCTACGGTTTCCCACGAAGTTATTACGAAAGTTCGATCCTCCTCGATCGTGCTGTCTTCGCCAGACGCGTAAGTCAGTGTCTCTTCCGGCCGATATCGAGAGAGATTTTCTCTTTCGGTCGTCGTCCAAAAAATCGACTATTTGTCAGAGCGCGGTGTGATCGGAGATCATAAAGCGCCATTGTTCTCCGTTGACGGGGCGGAAATTTTCCGACGATTTTCACCGGGGCCGAACGGTCCGAGTGATGACGCGTTCGATAACGAAAAGCGCGCGGCTTTTCGTTATCGAACGCGTATTTACCGTCGGCTATATGACGCGTGGGAAACGTTTCGCGGCAACCATTAAGGGAAATTACCGCGCGATCGAATTCAAATAAAATCGCTCTCGCGGCGCGATTTAATCCGTCCCCGGATTGTATACGGATGATACGCTTCGCCGCCGAGGATTATAGCGCGCCGCGTCGAGTATAAATGCGCGCGCGACACGCGCTCATTCGAGTATAAATAATACACATCCGGCGTTTGAATAAAATCTCTCGATTAGCGCCGGATCTCTTCCCCCGTCGTCGTCGTGGTCAAGCGAGTTCCGTTTTGCGACGAAAAGATATAATTCGGCGAAGAAAAAGATGGTCGCGGCGGCGATTTTTTGCGCGCAAAAATGCGAACGTCGCGCGAGCCATTAATTCCGCGCGCGAGCGGGCATTAAGCAAAATAAACGGCCTCGCGCGAAAAGGGAGCGCGCGCTCTCTCTTTTTTCCGCGCGCCTATTCTCCACACCCTTTTCGAGAGAAGCGAGAAAAAGAAGAAGAATGGAACGAGAAAAAAAATAATAATAGTTTTAGATTTACGACCGCCTCTCGTAAACACGCGCCGCCGGCCGGGACGCGCGCGTTCGAATTATTAATTCTCAACGAGAGCGAGAGACAATTTGCGATACAATTCTTCTTGCGCGGCGACGTAACGCAATTATATCTCGGCGCGGTCTGAATTGGTTTTCGCGCTAGAAGAGAAAGAATTCGTATTCCCCCGCACGCATCTCGGGGTCTCGTCCGAATCGAAAGCAAACTACAAATCCCGCAGCTTAATTGATGAGATGTGAAATGATAAATTTTCCATATTACAAGAAAACATTCAATATTCCCCTCCATCTCTGTCTTCGAAGGTGTCTTTGAGGCAATCTCTAATACACGTCGACGTATGCAATTTCTCGCGATGTAAATTAAAACACGGCAACATTGTGATAGTTTATTTCTATGCAGCTCACCGAGAATCTCTGTTCGGAAATATTCGACATCTTTGCGTCGTCGTTTTTTGCTACTTTAATTTTATCTTCTCGTTGTCATTCCGCGCTTTTCGAAGCAGCTTATCTGCTCAATCCTCAAGGGATCGGTAACCACTAGAATGGCTCTGAATCAGCACCATAAGTTTGCATAAAGTACGGTATGAATTACAGAAAACGCAGATAAAAAAAACATATAAACACTTTTTCTTCATTTTTTTCAACCCGAATCGATTGAGACTAAAAAGAAGTCGATCGGTTAAGTCGTTACTGAAATACGAACATTTTATCTTTTCACAAGTATCAGATTTACTCAGTTTCGCGTATATATAGAGGCACGGAGTGTCTCTTGATAAGGTTTTTTTTTCTTTTACGTATACCTACAAGATTTCAAAAAAAAAAAAAAAAAAATGCCGGTCCTCTAAGGGTTGAGAATGGGGAGAGTGCACGAGATAAGCTCTCGGATTTTCCGCAATTCACGAGGCGGCGACGAGCGCGGTTGAACCGAAATGGGCGATTGTCCGCAGCCGCCAAGGACAAGCTTGAGTCGAATTAAGGCAATTTTAGGGCAACGGATCAGGATTACAGGAGGGAGAGCAGCACAGCGCGTCGTCGTCGCAAGGGCCACGGCGGCCTTGTGTCGAAGAGGAGTTTGGAACGCGCGCGTGCAATCGTAACTTTCGTAACTATGGCAACCCCCGCTTTATGGGGCTACCTTCGTCGCGTCCTGCGGGATCGGGAAATAAATTTCCCGATACCACATAGGCGGCGGCGGCGGCGGCGGCGGATACGCAACCGCCGACACGGGCGGGAACGTTTACGAACGCACTCGTGTACACACACACACGAACATGGTTTCTCCACGTGTTCGATCGAAAACCTCTTTCCTTCTCTCTCGTTTGGACATGCGAATTGTATAAGCTCGCTCTCGAAATCCCCCGCAGTCGATAAGATTGCTTCTCTTTCTCTTTTTCTTACAACGAGGTTTCCATTCCGACGTTTCCATCCCCGAACGAATCGGGGATGGAAATCTTGACTTGAACACGCGCGACGAAGAAAAAAAGAAAGAGAGAAGAAAGAGAGACACAATCGCTTTTGTGAAACGTGTGTTTCACGTCGTATAAGGAAATTTGCAAAGTGTCTGTCTCTCCGCGCGTTAACACATTTGAGACACAAAGCACCGCGTGTCCACGTGCGAATATTGTAACACACGGCATATTGTAACGGTGCTTTTCATGCGGTGCGAGTATGAAACACACGCTCGGCGGTTGTTAAATAACCGCGCGGATATTACGACGTAAATAACACAGCAACCTCGAGCGCGGAGGGGAAATAATAATGCCCATTCAGTCGCGTTAACCATAATGTGCGGCAACTGTCCGAGCAATTTTCTATTTTCGCGTCGCATACACACACGTACGATATGAAGACAAAGCGGAGCGCGGAGAGTCTCGCGTGTGGGACGCCCATCTCTCTCGCATCTTGCACTCATATTTTCCGGTAGCGGTACGGCGGCGGCGGCGGCGGCGGCGGCGTCGTCGCTTTACAGTTGGCGCTACGCCACGCCCGCGTTCCTAGAACGCGCGCGACACAGTTCCCGAAAATTATACCTGGCCCCTGGCTCTCTATGCGCTCAATATGCATTAACGTGGCAATCAGAAAGTACGGCGAGTACATAGTATACGAACCTCACTGAAATCGCAGTCCGGAATCTTCCGCTGTGGATAAACCGCGCGAGAGAAGCTCATCATCAAACGGGGAAAAGTGTGTCACAGCGAAAACTAACTTCATTCGCATTAACGAACGACGGTATTTTAACTTGCGCGCGGAACGAGACGTGTGAAAAAAAGCACACGCCCTTCGCACGCATGGCGACGGGGGTAAAAAAAATCCCGATCCCCGCGTAAAATGACCGCGCGCGCGAGAGATCACGCCGGCGGCGGCGCGATCTCCATCGCGCGCGACGTAAAAAATAATTTTTTGTTTAGTTAACAGAGAGAATAAGATTTATGTTTCGTCACTTACACTGTCCTTCTCCGAGCACGTGTTTGATATTGTCACAAACAGTGTCACGGTGTTTTTCTGCGCGCGAAGACGCACGTAAAAATGGTGTGTATTCGTGGGAATGTGCGCGCGTTGAATTGTGCTGTTAATCACGTAATGCACTTACCTGAAACAGAAAAAGATAAAAGAGATTACATTACGTTCGTTACATATCGTTACGCAATAGGCGACAATGAGATAAAAAACAAATTGCGCAACGACGAGGTCACGCGATTTAACGAAAAAAAACGAAAATAAAATCGGTTTTGTATTTTCAGAGGTTTTTCTTTTGGTCTCTCAGATTTATCCCCTTCGCGTCTGTCTGTCTCTCTCTCGTAAAAAATATGTTTGCACGGCTGTTATATAATGCAGTGCTTCAACGACGCGAAAGAGAGAGAAAAGATAAAACAGAGACACAGGGGAGTTTCAATTTTCAATTTCATAGCGCGTTTTTCCTTCCCTCTATATCTCTCTCTCTCTCTCTCTCTCTCTCTCGCAGTAAGATTTTTTCCGTAGCTTTTTCCTTGTGGATTTGCGCAGTCTCTAAATGCAAAATCACGTCGCTCGATCATTGAGAAGAGGAGGAGGAGAAAAAAGATGCAACGCGAATGTTCGCCGCGAGCGTGATAAAATGCGTATTTTTTATATTATACGCGACGCAAAAGAGGAAGGCGTGAGGATTAAATATGAAAAGTGCGGTTTCGTCCGGGCCGCGTACAAATGAGAAGATTTTGAAGAATAAAAGAGCGAAAACGCAAGAGTGAATCACTTAACAAAGGACTGAGGGCATCTTTTCTTTCGTGGAATTTCGCAGTGTCAGTGCCAGTGTTATGCGGCCGCGCATACCAAGAATTTCAAAGTGCGGGAAATAACTGCCGATCAATACTTATCCCTCTCATTTTGTTTTTCGCGAAAAGATAGCCGTGCTTCAGCACGGTTGTCGCGAATTCATGATCAAATATCTTTTAACTAGAAAAAACTTTCTCTCTTCCTTCTTTCATTTCATTTCTTCATTTTGATTAAGTGCTATCTTCTATTCTTCTATTTTTTTTCTACAATATTAATACTCATTTATATAGTTTTAGTTATATAATCTTCATATTTTTTCCTTTACTTGTTATTTTTGTTATTTTGATCAATGTTCTTTTGTTTATGTTGCTTGAAGAGATTTTTCCAAAGCGCCTAACAAATAAAGCCATATCTTGTTTTATTTTATCTGCTCTCTTTCTCTCTTTCTGTCCGTAAAAAGACATTCTCGAGAAATTACGCGTATCAATCCTGCAGACCGTAAAGTTTCCGTTCCGACGTAAAACTGTGCGTAAAACGCGCGCTGGTTAACCGAGCAGGCTGTTCTTTGTGCGACATAAAGCAAAACTTTCTTTTCGCGAAAGAGAGATTTACGAAAGAAACTTACTTACAATACTTTTGCGGAACCGGTGAAAAAAAAAACGATTGAATTATTTTTGTGTTCGAATTTCCAATTATGAATCAACTTAAAACTCAATTGTGTACGTCAAAACATCACTCAACGAAATAAATGCAATTCGATAAAATAGTTCTCGGTTAAAGACGAGCGTTAATTGTTTTCATTTCGAATGCTGTTTGAAGGAATAATTACTACGGTCATTGGACCACTTGGCCATTAAATTGCCCGGCGATTGTCTGCCTCTTCCGCCGTGTATCTATCCTTCTGGCTGAACTGTATCTAAGCGCAACTACTGGAAAGTGGCGCTCGATCGCTTCTACAAGCTCAATTAATTACGATTCAAGTAGACAGCAATCGAAAACGATTTCAAGCAACACAAATTACAGCCGCTACAAGAAGACAACACTCGATTTTAACAGAACAATGTAAAATTACCGAGCTCTTGATGTCAAATATAAATATTATTACGTCAACGTAAACGCAAAATATACAAACACGACTAAAATATATTTTATTCCAAGATAAACTTTCTTTGTATATTCTTTCAAAATAAACTTTCTTCGTATATATTTTCACGTATACTTTAAAAAAAATATACATTTTCAATGTTGATATAAAATACATATTCTTCTCTGAATGTAATTTTATATATGTGCACACACATAAAACATTCTTAATTCGTATGTATTTACATTACACAAATGTATTTACATTACACAAAATCCGGGTTTTCCGAAATTAATTACAGAATTTTTTCGAAGCTCGGCGAAAGATGAAAAAAAATAATGAGACCCTCGAGATCGAAAAATCGCAAAACATCCTTGCCTTCTGTGCTTCTCTCTCTCTCTCTCTCTCTCTCTCTCTCTCTCTCTTCTTATTACGCATTGACGACTCGGTAAATTCGAAGTAATTCCTATATGTTTCTCGTTGTTATAACGAAAGTAATAAAGTTTCGAATGAAACAAGAACTCGTGGCGGGAGAAACAAAACGCGCGGACGTAAGGCGCGCGGAAGAGTGTCGCACATGATACACGTATTAATGTCTCGAAACTCGAGCCGCGAGACACAACCGTCGTGCGACGAGAAGAACACACAACGTTGTCGCAAAAGTTTCTCGTGTCATCGCATCGTCGCCTTCGGATGCGCCGATTTTCTCGCTCCTCGAGGCGCGATCTCGACCGTTTTCTCCGCGTCGTCTCATGCGGATGCATCCGTTTTTCGTGAAAGTTCTCTCCGGCGTTTTATCTCTCGCGATCGCCAACACGGTCGAGAAGAGCACCGGCAGAAGTGGTTCTTCCGCGCGCCGGAAGAGAAACACTTCCCCCCCTTTTTTTTGGCGAAGATTACGCGTCTTGGAACTTCGAAAGAGAACGTCTCTCTCTCTCTTTCTCTCTCCCCGCGTCTTCCACAAGGATACAACGTCGCTTTCGCGAGTCCAAGGTTACATCTTAAATATGAGAGCGATAAAGTTCCGTCTTTTCTCACTCTCTCTCTCTTTCTTATTTTTATTCTTTTTTACATTGTATGTATTTTTTTACATTATATAATAATTATAATCTTTTATATGCTTATATAACATTTATATTATGTAACCTTACAGTATCTTTTCAGTGCGTCTGAGAGGATATATCCCAGGGCACTTAAGTATAAATATACGCTTCCCCCCCCTCTTTCTCTCTCTCTCTTTCTCTTTCTCCTGAGGGAGGAATAAATATTCTTGCGCGATTTTCTATCTCGGAGTCCGTAGTTTTACTCGCTGAGATAGGTCTGTCTTTCTTATATGTCGCGCGCATACGGGTATTCATTTTATTCAGTTTGCGCAAAAATCGCTCGCACTACGGAAATCTTAAATCAACGTTTACGAGCGGGGAAGGTATCTTTTTGCATATATGCGCGCGAAACCGCGCGGCACGTACGCGAGATTGCGAAATGCGCAGTTTGTAACATAAACACGTGCGCGCGCGAGATCACTTTACGTCGCAAATTGATATTTTCTTTTATCATGCGAGCACGCACACAACACGGTGTATCTTCGCAATCAAGATCGTTAAATATATTTTCCAAATATTGACCAAGATTTTCTTTCGTACGTTTCCATAAAAAGCGCGATTCTCAAACGTCTTTTTACGTAGTTCCGACTTTTACAGTCAATTTTTCGCACATTCGTATTTTTTCCACACGGTCTATGTAGATTACGACTATATTTCCACTCTCTCGTGTGTCTACCGTTAAAATCGTTTAACCTTGGAAGATAAGCGTGTGCGGGGTCTCTTTGGAGTGAGATTTTCTGGCGCACGAGAGAGATCACGCGAGATTCACTTTAAGTTTTTTTTTTTTTTTTTTTTGATGATTTAAGTGGCGAAAATTGGAACGATGATAGACGAGATAAATAAATGTGGATCGTGACGCGCGAGAGAGTTCAAAATTGCATGCCCGCCCGCGGAAATTACTCAGAAAGTAGATTCCCAATTATATGTGCGCGCGAGCTAACAAAAGATATTGGAGATTGTAGGTATTTAATTACAATAATGGATTGTTGCTTGCGCGCCGCGCGACTTTGCACGAATCTCGTTACACGTTTCTTTATTCCCTCCCATAAATTCGTCGTGATTGTTCCGTAAAGTGGCTTGCACACGAGAGAGAGAGAGAGAGAGAGAGAGAGAGAGAGAGAGAGAGATATAGATAGATAGATAGATAGAACTGCGCGACGGGATTTTACACGTGTTCCGTATCTCAGGATTGGCAGCGCAAGACCTAGTTCGTGTTTAAGCGCCATCCGAACCAATATTATGCATATATATATGTATATATGCGTTCTGCAACCGCTTTCGAAGCGAGTTCGAAGTTCACGCCCGATATCAGGGGAAATTTCTCCCCTACGGCTAAAATGTCATGCCGATTAGCGCTGCGGCGGAGTTGCAACTCCGACGCTGTACACATGCGTGTGCGCACGGCTAATTGACGCAAATTATATATATCTAAAAACAAAAATTAAAGTTAGTTCAGATACGCCCTGTCTTACGAAATTGAATTGAACAAAAATTAAAATCGGGAAATCTAGTTGAGAGGGAAAGAGAGAGAGAGAGAGAGAGATGAAAATAAATATAGCTTGAAGTTTCAAAAAAAACGCAACTTGTAAAATATATTTCGTCGCAACTCAAAATTATCGCCGCGAAAACTCGACGGAAACGAGCACACACACACACACACGAGCGCGACCGACAAAGCGCAGCGAGAGAAATAGTTCGAGAGAGAGCAACTCAATATAACCTTCGTAACTTTTCTCTAAACGTAAACATTACGAAACGCCACTCAGTGAAGATTAATGCCGGACGGATTGCCGGCGCTCGCTCTGCCTTCAGCATCCTTCACGGCTTCACGGGAGACGAGAATCGGTATTAGGTTTCGGCTCTGTGAGTTACGAGTCTGCGGAGTTACGTGCGCGCGCGCGAGCGAGAGTACTCTGTTTAACTATCGCCCTCGTTTTGCAGAGGCAACACGGCGATGTGCAGCCGTGTAGCTGTATATGACTGCGGACCCGTAACGATGCAGGGTGTGCTCAAATACACACACACACAGCCAAACACGAAAATATACATACACACAAATAATGCACGGTTCGTTGCAATTGCACGCGTCGCACTGTGCACGGCCGCGATAATCGGAAAGCATTTCGCCATCGGTGAAAGACCCACCCTCCCTGCTCTCCACCTCTGATCGTCCGATCGTTCCCTGCGCTCGCACACTAAAATTCTCTTTCTCTCTATCTATCTATCTCTCTTTCGGCTAACGCGAATGTCGACAGCGAGAGGTGTGTGCACGCGCCATGTCGGGGCGAGATAAACTTCGGAATGATGTATTATATGCTCGGCGAGTTCGCCGGCGAGTATCGCCCCGGGAGACAAAATACGGCTCGAGATTTCGCGAATTATGAGAGCGCAATGCGCCAAAGCAATAGCGTCGCTCGCGGTCTGGCTCGGAGGTTATTATATCAGACGCGAAGGAGGTGGGTACATCCGCGTCTGAAGTTGAACAGACTTTTATATTAATTTCTCGTCAGGGAGAGGAAGAAAGAGAGAAGAGAGAAAAATAGGAAACGTTTCTCGATGCTCGACGGTGATTCGACGGTGAATTATGACGTACACATAGCTCCGAAGAATAAGCTCGAGAGGTAAATATTCCGCTTGTTTCCCGACACATCTACGAAACGTACGTGTTCTCGATGAGTCTATTTGGAAAAAAAAAACAAAACGCACTTCACGCAATTTACGAGCACGCATCAACTCTCGTTGCGTGAGAAACTGCGTACATTATTATCATGTATCCGAAACTCAATAAAACACATTGGCGCGTCTATCGCAAATATTGCAATAATCGTGCCGATACGTCCGGATACAGATAGGAGAGAGAGACTATATTTTCAGGAATGATAGAGATTAATGACAAGGCCAATTAGTAATTGATGTTAAACTCTGCGGATTGTGGCCTGGCGGGCTCTCGTAACCCATTTAGCCGACAGCAGCGGCTCCACACATGGAGGCACGCTCTCTCGAGGACCTATTAATATACACATTCTCGAGTTGCAACGTTCTCGCATTTCCCTCTCTCCCCTCGATTTCTGTGCGATAAAATATTTTATTTAAAAAAAAATGCGATATATGCCACGCGGGCGAGAGATTCGAAAGCGCGGGTCGCAATTTGGCAATAAATTTCTCGCGCGGATAGATATGCATTCGCGCAACGATATGTTTTAATCAACCTCGCGCCGCGTTACTGTCTTGCATCTCGGCGGGAAGGAAAAAAATTTCGCGCACTTTTTATTTACAATCGCACAACGCGTCACCTCGCACGTTTGCTTTGTCTTTCGCAGGGAAATAAATGTATCCATCTCTTTCTCTCTCTTTCTCTCTCTCTCTCTTCAGCTTATATCTAATGGATTTTGCCGGCGCCTTAAAAAACTACAAATATAATTTCTATGATAACTTGCATGTCTACTTGCGTTGTATACCGCGGGATTTACCAGAGGATCAAAGAATAAACGAGGACATCGCCTCTATTGAAAGATGGGCAACATGCAACAAACTCCTGCTAAATGCTCAGAAAACTCAGGCAATGATCATGGGCACCTCTCGATACCTACACACCATTGATTATAAATTGCTACCAAATATTGTTGTAGACGGTACAGTGATACAACTTTCGACTAGTGTGAAATACCTAGGTGTGACAATCACTAACAACTTTTCATGGGATACACATGTCACCAACAAAACTAGGAAAATCCGAACTATTTTCGTATCGGCTCAAATTGTGCGGTCATCTACTTCCGCAAACGTTAAAATCAAAGCTCGTCTCTATATTGGCTTTCCCTCACATAGACTACTGCTGCGCAGCATTGACCGATATTACTGCCGAATTGGACCTCATACTATACAGAGCAATCAATGTGTGCCTTAGATTTATCTACAATGTTAAGCGTGATCAGCACATAACACCCTACTATGAAAGAAGCGACTGGCTTAAGGTCGTGACTAGAAGGCAGTACTTTGTTGGCTCTCTCTTATACGTGGCGGCGAGACTTTGGAATAATCTCCCGATGGAGATTCGTAACTCGCGATCTTTAGGGGAGTTCAGGCACAGGCTCTATGCACATCTGCTCTCTAGTAGCCAATCTTAATTTCTCTCAATCACTTTCGGTCTCTCTCAGTCTTCCCTCGCGCGTCTTTCCTACTTGTTAAATGCAAATAACTAAGATTTTATTTAATTTATAAATGTTATTATGTATTGCAGCAATTTATCTTCTTAAGTGTTCTCTCTCTTATATATTTTATTTTATTTTTATTATTTTTATATTTCATTTTTGTTTTGGCATTTCTACTATATATGTGCATTATTTTTAACTGTATTAGTTAGCGCTTGAGGGGACTTGTCCCAGGGCGCAGAATAAATAACGCTTTCTCTCTCTCTCCCTCCCTTTATAAAGACTCGGTGCTCTTGGTGTCACACTTTCCTGTGTCTTATTATGTACACGTGAACAACACCGTTTCTCGTGTGAATTCAGCCTTGCATCGATTGAAGGTTTATGGACATCTTCTCTCAACAGCGCTACGGATTAGGTTAGTACCACATTGATTATTCTTTATTTCGATTACTGTTGTACCTTATTATCCGACATTAATGGTCTGCGTCTTCAGAGAGCTATGAACTCTTGTGTTATAGATTTATCTATAAGGTCAAGTGGAATGAGCACATAACGCCTTACTACAACAAACTTTCATGGTTCAAGATCAAGTCTAGAAGAGAATACTTCATTGGATGTCTCTTATATAGAATAATCGGAACTCAAAGACCTAATATGCTTTTCGATTTGTTCACCTTCAGGCGAGATGATTGTTCGCGAGACACCAGATTACCGCAGGACAGTCTAGTGCTTCCTCTTTGTCAAACAGAGATTTTCAGACGTTCTTTTAGATGCGTATGTGTTGACGTATGGAATGCTATACCGGCAGACATCCGCAAGGCACCTGTGTCTTCAAAGGCAGATTTTTTGGTCATCTGCTTAAAACGGGCTAGCACACTTGATTAGACTGATTATTTTATTTTATTTTTGCTCTCATGTTCAGCATTAATTATAATGTCATTTTCATCTTTTTATTTTTGTTCTTATTATCTTATTTTTATTTTTTATATTTTTATATATTTTATATTTCTTATTTTTTAATATTCTATCTTTTGTTATTTTCCTGTTATACTTTTAATTTTTGTTATTGTTTATATATTGCTTTTCTTGTTACTGTAACGTTTCTGG
>QVOB01020377.1:0-10800 GCA_014839585.1 Pseudomyrmex concolor | reverse complement strand
AAAAAAAAAATAAAAAAAAATACACACGTCACGTGTGCGTCGCACGAAACGTCTCAAAAAAAAATAATTTTTGCTTCGCGTCAATTTTCCAGCAAGTCGAGAGGTCCTCGAGCTCTTTGGCGCGCGCGGCCTCATTCATAAGACCACCACGTAGTATGCGCGTAGTACGCGCGTGTACTACGTGTTTATTATACACGCCGCCGTGCGTACAGACTCGCTCTTGTTTTCTTTCTCTTGAACGCGCGCGCGCTCAACCGAAAATAACAAACGCGGCGATTTTCATCGACGGTGTTTTTTTCTTTCGATATATATCTTACTTCTTAGGAATGTACACGTGGAGAATCTTGGTAACAACACACAAATCGCGATTTAGAAAATCCGCGACTCTTGTTCTCTCTGGTTCCGATGGAAAAGCGATTATATATCGGAACCGAGATAATAGTTTGCGAATTGTATTACGAGTTAATTTAGCGGCGTATCGGAGAATCGATCGCAGTTTCTTTGAGTTAGAGACAAATCTGTTACTGAAAAATTATTTACGCGACATCGACGCGTTGTGCAAGTGAAAAAAAAAACACTGGAAAATTAAATGCCATCGCTTTGCTTTTCCGCGCGAGAAAGAAAAGTTGCAACGATCTTTTGCGCCGATCGGGAAAAATAACAATTTCCTCAAACATTTATTTACAATCGTCGTAGCGTCACAAGCAGTTTATGCGTCTCTCCTTCTTTTACATCTATTGATTATTGAGTAAGCACACCCGCGGAATAAAACCACAGTGATTAAACGTACGTTTATCGTCCCTTATCGGAATCCGCACGGAGAAACTTAGTAATATTCCCGATCTCTCTCGGAGGCGTCCCAAGAAAAAAGTTAAATTAACCCCTTCAACTTTAATCGAAGCGGCATAATCGACGGCGCACGTAAAATCCTTCCTCCCTCCCTCTCTCTCTCTCTCTCTCTCTCTATCTATCTATCTATCTATCTATCTATCTATCTCTTTCTTTCTCCTTGATGAAATTGCCTCGTTATCTGAACTTTGCGAGCGCAAAGGTAGTCGCCTCTCGAGATACCCGGAGTTAAAGAGAACAGTACATCGTTAACCTCCGTTAGACACGCTCGTTAACATAGCACACGAATCGGCATTTTTGCCATTTGACCAACTCTTGTCTGTGCGAAACGATGTATTTACGCGCGTGTGTGTGTGTGTGCGTGCGTGCGTTTCTGCCACTAAAACGTCGTTACGCAGCGAAGCGTGGGACACGTGTACAAAAAAGTTGATTACGCACGATTTTCATGACCGTGTCGGAGACAATTTCGCAACCCGGTGAAGGTTTACGTATAGAGGAAATTAGGGACTGGCCAGAAAGTTTCCCTTGCGCAGATCGAATTAGCATTTTGTTGTTTCGCTCCTTTGTCCCGGAAACGTTTATTTAATTCAGGCTCAGATGTTCCGTTGAACGGGATCAAAGATTTGAGAAGATTTTCTTTTTCATTGTTTTCATTAATTGCGGATTTTTGTACGCATTTACGTCACGCGCTTTTCGTGACGTAATTCCCAGAGGACGAATCCCTCTTCGTTTTTGTTAATTATCCGAGCGGGACTCGCTCACGGATACGTCACTCTGTGTGTCGCTCCTTATCGTTTCATTTTTCCCAGGGAGGTTGTTTCACACACACACACACACACACACACACCGACATACAAGGGATATTTGTCTCCTCTCCTCTCTTTTCCGAGACACAATAATAAACCTTCTTCTTTCCCCGCTGCTTTGCGTTTCATGGCCCGCACAATGCCTTTCCGTTACGCGAAATCCTTCGCGAAAATTACCATTCTCGTTCGCTCTCACGAGCGAGGCAATAAGAAAAAGTAATAAAAGAAGTTTTCCCTCTCTCTCTTTTTCTCTCCTTGTTATTGGCCGCGTAACACCGCGACATTGCTCGTTAGACTTCGGTAATACAGAGAGACCGTTCGAAATATCGGGCGTTTCTCCGGTCTTTACGGCTTCCTGTATCTTTATGAGATTCCTTTTTCATCCTCGTAATACCTCGTTTCCCTCATCCTCGTTAAATCTCTCAAGTTTCGTTCCCTTTGTTGCGTGCGTGCGTTTAATACGGTCGAATTTCAGCTTCGACGAAATTCGAACTCGTTTTACGACGCACGCCAGCGGATTTTTTTCTCTTTCGACGCATCCCTCAAAAGTAAATCATCAGTACGCGCATACACACTTCGTTACGTACGCGCTTCGACGCGTAAGTTTCCCAACAAGATTACGTACCATATACAACGCTTGCCGCGGGGCACCGACGAAGGGCACGACGAAGTATCGGCACGCGAAAATTGCACGTCGAAGTTATCGGAACAACGTTAATTGTTTGCACCGGCGGCGGCGCACAAGCGGGGATTACACCCGTTCGCGCGTCCACGGTGTAATCTACGAACGACAGCGGGAAGGACGTTCGATAAACGAAGCTAATTACAACAGTGAAATTAGCTCTGGGTGATGCACGCGATTCCGACGGCGCGCGAATCCGACTGATTGACGATCGATCGCCTCGTCGCTCGGTCGGGACGAGGCGATGATCCATCTTTGTCGCGATGACACGGTCTTCTCGGTCTTGATTGCGCTCCGCCTATATATGAGAGAGTCACTGGACGCGCGCGAATCAGTCACGGAACAAATGTTATTCCACAGACAATTGTTTCGTGTAAAAGTTTTTTTTTTTTTTTTTTTTGTCCCCCGCGCGACGCAAACGTTGGAAGAAAAACAGAAAACCGAAATTTCCGCTGTAACGAGATCGAGTTAATAAAGCGCGGAGAAACGTTTATTGTAGTCGGCAAAACGAGGGGTCCGGACTAACAATATTTTCGTTTATGATGGTGATTTTGTTTCGTTGTTTGACACAATATAACGAATATGCGATGCAAATGCGAAAAAACTTCATATTCGCGGGGGCGAGGTCGCCCGCTTTGTACGCCCGCGATTTTTTTTCGGGAGTGTATATTGTTTCTCCCGTACTAAAAATCTATATATTCCGCGAATATGTATATATATATATATATATATAGTAAAATATATAACAGTAGTTCGATGCAAGAGTGTTGTCCTTCGCAGGCAAATTTTCCATCCACTCTGTGCGCTACCATATCGATTTTATTTTTCATCATGGACAGTTTCAAGGGAATAGCTTCTCCTCCAGTGTTTTGAAAATATTTTGTACATCGTCGTAATCCAGAATTCGCTGCATATTCACCGGATCGTCTAAATCTAGTGTATTTTAAACCGTGAAGCTTTTTAACGAACAATAATTTACATACAAATATATTTCTTATTTTTTTATTTTTTTTATTTTTTTATATATATTTCTTTTTTTTTTTATGTACTTCTTCAAACGTCAAAAGTATTTCAATGTTTTAATCTAAGTAGAATGAAATGTATACACGAGTATAACGAGTTTTTAAATAAATATTTAACGTAACTGATATTTTTTTTTTTCGATAATTCTACACATTTAGAAATATTTGAATATTTTATCTGCGCCTCTCGCGCGCGAGCGCGCTTATATAAATTGCCCGACCGAATAAGCAAGGAAAGAAACTCTCTCTGCCGAGGACACATTCCTCTTTGTCCTACTTAGTTTCCACGGAATTCGACCTAGTATATATTGTGTTTCTCGCGCGGCATCGATTTTGTCTCCCACATATAGATCCTCGCCGTTAGATAGGGTCGCGCACTCTCGAGCACAACGTCGCCCTAGTCTCTTACTCTCTTTCTTTCTCATATATCTATCTATCTCTCTCTTTTTCTCTCTTCTCCGGATCGGAGAGTGCACTTGCTCTATATTTGCAGCGCGAGCTTTCAAGGGCTGCTCGTGTCTTGCAACCATCCCGCTTCTGTCTCCCGAATCCGTGTCCTCTCGAGTTTGCACGGGAGAAAACGTGCACCGACTTCTTGCCGTTTGTCGAGCTGTTTCTTGCGCTTCGAAACAAATCCGGCAAACCGGATCAAATTGAACAAACTATTCTATCGATACACGATGTATGTATATATATATATATATTCCGAGCGACATGTTCGGAAAATGAGTTTTCCGAAGTGTGCGAAACATTCGATCTCCCGATGTTTTCGTGATCACAAACAACGTATATTGCGTGGATAAAATAAAAAGCATTTTAAATGTATTTTTAATTCGAACGATGGAGACGAGTTTTTGTTCAATTTTTATGATTTTTTCCTCTCCGAAAACAAAAAAATCTAAAAATAAAAAATAGATTTAAATATGCTCAATGATAATGTGATTTAATGACCACCATGGTTAATGGGATAAGTGAGTTAAATAAACGATATCAAGGTGTTCACTCAAGACGTTCAATAAGCAATTTACCGGAAACCGGAGTATCTCGTACAATTTTAATAGACGCTCCTTTCTCGATCTATCTAACTATCTGTCTCTCTCTCTCTCTCTCCCTCTTTCTCGTTGGAACGGCTCTTTAATTGCCATCGCACTACGTATTAGCATAGGTATATCACTGAGCGGAGCAGGAAATACAAGTAATTACTTGCTGAGCTTAGCGCAAGGAACATTTATTACTTCCGGGCGGGCCGAGTGTCGCGTTCAACGCGCGATGATAATTTTATATATCTTAAACGATATCAGCGCGCCGAATATCTTTAATTAACCGGCGCGCGCGCGCGACAATTTGCGTTTCTCGCCTTTTCGACGATCCGGATTAGCAGCTTGACGAAATCATTGACGAAAACGACCGACCTACGTCTTCAAGTCGAACTCGATTAGAGACAGATTAAAGCGCAATTAGCAAGTTGCTGTTGAGCTGCCGCAAGCTAAATTCACTAAATTTCGCAGGACTTCGAGCTATCCTCGAAGTCAAACTCCGGAAATATATCTTCGACCGGCGACCGAATTTTCACATCACATTCGGTTGCGCTTTTGCACGAAACAAAAACTTTATCACTTCATTTTATTTTTTGTTGTTGTTGTTGTTGTGCATATTGTCTGTATATTTTCCATTACATCGTGTAACCGCATCCAGCATTGGATTTTTCGACGAATTCGACCCTCGTGTTCGTTTGCAACGTGAAATACGAGGCAAACACGCGTTTTTTTTTTTCGAATCATCCGCATAAATAAATTTCAACACGGCGGTATAGACTTTGAGCGCCATTTTCGCGCAAAAAAAAAAAAAAAAAAAAAAAAAAAAGAGTGACGCGACGAGAGTGTCGCTAGACGTCACATCGCGCTAGCGGGAAAAGGGCAAAGACGGAGATCGCTCGCGCGCGTCCTGATAGAGGACGACACGAACTTCGATATTACTTTCTGTTACGGGCCGGAAGTGCTGGATTTATGACGGCACGGTCCGTACGTTGCCGCCTGCCGTGGAATGCCGGTGGATTCATTTTCCATTCGCCGATAAGATACTTAGGATATTGGCAGCGACCACTTTCCGTTCCTTCTCTTTTCCGCCTTCTATCTCTCTCTCTATCTCTCTCTTTCTCTCTCTCTCTCTCTTATATAACCGACCAGTCGACTTTTACGAGATACATTTGTTAAACGTACCGTAGAAAATGAATCGCGCGAATTTTAACGGAGAGGGAAACAAACAAAGATTAAAATAATTATCCGATATTGTTATTAATCTAAAAAAGGACACATGGCGTGTGTTTCGTGGAATTCGACGTAAAACAACGAGAAGAAAATTCAATAATAATGTCAAATCGGGATTGCGCGATTGCGACGCTTATTAACAGTCACACGGGCACTCGATTTGCGGACCGGCTTAATCACTGAGCCGCATATGTTTCGCTCGATTAACATTGGCATTGCTCAATTAATTCTGATAGCAGTCGCTATTGACAGCACGTTGAACTGTCAATACGTTTCCGCACGTGTTACTATTTAAGTAATAAATCAATCGGTTATATTGGCGGGCGCTTTGATCGATCGGTTGCGTTTCCGTATGTATAAAAGTGCCAAATACCGTGCGTGTCAAGTTGTAATTTGAGAGTTCAACGAAACGTTTGTGAAAACGATAAAATTGAACTAATTGGCGACAATAGCACCACCAGTTTTTACGAAGTAATAATTCCTCTATATTAATTTCGATTTATTGATTTATTTGTGCGAAATTTAAGTATAATCGATCTTCGCAGAGATTTCCGTTCTTCTCATTCTCGGCGCGCTCTATCGATCGAAGTTTCAAAAATCCGTTTTCGAAGAGCGTTTCAGCATCGGCCGCACGGATGCAGCCGTACCTTTCGTGTTTCTTGCGCTCTCGACCGCCTCTCTGCCCATCCTTCTACTCCGGTCAACCCTTTCCCTTGTCACTGTCTGGCGGCTTGATTTCTTGCTAAACTCCTTCGGCAAGAAACTTCGCTGCCGGAAATGGAGACTCTCGCTCTTTTCCCATTCACTTATCTCCCGGGACAATCCGCGTGTATCAACCACTATGAGGGTATATCTTCCCCTTTCTCCTCTGGAGAGAGCTTGGCAGTATTCTACTTAATTCCCGCGGAATGTGCATATATAGGAGTCGACTGCCTGACCGAAAAAGATAGACAAGTAGAGACCAGTAGAGAGACAAGTTTGGCGTGTGTGATGTTTTGTGAGAGAAAGGGAGAGAGAAGTAGATATGAGAAAAACAAGAGAGAGAGAGAGATATGAAAAGAATGTAACAACCCTTATACACGCTGTGCTTTCACGATAATGAACGTTCTCTTTCATCCGTGAATTAACTGCCAAAAAAAAAAAAAATCTGGGCCGAGAAAATTTACATCCATTTCTCTTGCACAAATGTCGCGGACTACTTATAGGTATAATAATAATTTTATTTTATTCTTTTCTTTAATCGTTCCTTGTTCTTTTTTGTATTACACTCGATCTCATGTAATGTACGCAAGTAACATAAATATTTTATTACAGTATAAGGACACGGCCAAATATTTTATTCGTATTCGTGAGAAATAAAAGAAATAAATCCTCTTGTGCTAACGTGAATCCAACGCGATCGTCGAAACTAAATTACAGCAACAAAGTAAAAAGAGAGTATACGTCTATAGATCAAACTTATCGCGGAACCTACTTTCGTATCGACGAGCAAAGGGTTTTGAGAGGCCATCGCGCCGCTATTACAGAGAGAGAGAGAGAGAGAGAGTTTTCTCGGCAAGTTTTCTCGTCAGAAAGAACGAGCGTGCGGAAACCGCAAGCTCATCATTACTTCGTGCCGGCGGCTTTCGAGCGTCGTGTCGAACGTCGCGCGAGAATTATCCGGAATTTCGTATGCGGGCGCGGTGGCGCGGCGCGGAAGTCGTCGATTGCACGGTCTCTCACCTGTCGTTTTCTTCCTCTCCCCCTGTCCGGCTTATCCGTCCGCCGCGCGTCGCCCTCTTTGCGAGCCACACGGCGCGGCTCAATTACGAGTACGTTCCGTATCGGTAACCTCGAGACGACCAATCGGCGTCGACAAATCAATCCGGTACTTCCCCTCACCCGAACACTCTCGATCGGTTCTCGGAAATCATTCCTGAGGTTTCGAATTCGCCGATCTCTCTCTCTTCTCTTCTCGCACACTTGACCGAACTGCCTGAGAATTTCGTCGCAGTTCGCCGCTTCGTTCCATTATCCCTCGTTTTCCCTCGTTCTGTCTCTCTCTCCGCGGGATCCATTCACCCCGTCACGTCAACCCCCTCCCCCTCTTCCGCCGTTGCTCGCGCGCGACGGTACCATGTTTCACTCCTTCCCTTCCTTCACCCGCGCCCAACTTTCGGGCGTCGTGGATTGATCGGTATAGGCTGTATCTCGCCGGGCGTTTTAAAGTGTCGATAACGAGCGGGCATCGATCCGGGCGAGAAGTTGAAGTTGCTGAAGTTTGCGCCCTATTGGAATTTTGGTCGTTCGTTCGATGGCGTTGTTTATGAGGGCTTCCCCTCCCTCCCTCTTCTTCTACCTATTCTCACGTCACGGTGATGTTTGCCGTCGCGGGTGTCGAACATGCCGATAGGTAACACGAAGCATACACGCGAAGACTGAGATCGCGACGTTGAAAATTAATAGTCTTCCCGCTCTACCCCGGGCCATTAATCTACGAGCGTTCAAAAGAGGGGATCCCTTTAATTTTGAATACATAAAACACACATATATATATAACACATCCGACACGCGGGATAAATCTTTTTTAAGGGCGGCGCGCGAAGGGAGGGAAGAAAAACAAGTCAGCGATTTCTACCGGTAAGAGAATTATTTAACGCGCAGCTGGTAATTGCTTTTACTTTACGGGGAGGGAAGGGGAAAAGAACGATTTGCATACTTTCAGAATACTTCTCGAGTAAATCCTTTCGCCGGAGTTTTCACAGTACTTGCAACTCGTTGTCTTATCTGTCCCCGGATCTATCTCGGAGAGCAGCGGGAAATGTCATGTTTCACTTTTATCGCATCGTCACAATTCATCTTCTTCTTCTTCCCTCTTCTTCCTTCTCGTCCTCTTTCGTTTTTTTTTTTTTTTGCGTTTTCTTCCCTTATTCGTGCCGCCCGCTCTCTCATTGTTGTTTTCAAATTGCGAAACGTTGGTTCTTTCGTATCCGCGGCTGTAACCGGTCGCTTTCATAGCGCGGCGCCGACCCGCCGAACATTATAACCCCTCTCCCTCCCCTCTCCGCGCCATTTTAACAATGGTTCAACGACCGAGCGACGGTTTCTGCCCCGCGGGGAGCGCGAAGAGTAAACTTTCTTCAAATTGGAATTTTGTTGCAGTTCGCCAGTTCGTCCATTATCCTCGCTTCTCCGCAGAATCGTCCCCCTCCGCTTCCTTGTCCGCGCTCTCTTTCCGCTCTCTCGCCTCCAGCTTTTGTTCATGCTATTCCTATCCTTCACGTTTCTCTTCCTTCTTCTCCTTCCGCTCCGTCGGCTCTGCTGACTTAGGATGTTTGCAGTCTATTTGGGACCTTTCAAAGTGTCGATAAGGGATAAACATCGATTTCTGCGCGCGAGGCGAGTGAAGTTACTTCGAATTGGAATTTCCTGAGCAAATCGCCATATACCGCGCGTTTCTTTAGCCACGCGTCAGGTTTCTATCATCGAAATTTATTAAACTTCCGATCTGCCCGCGCTGAAACATGTTATTAAAACGAGAACGTGTTTCTCTTCGCGCGCTCTGTGTGTATCGTTGGCGCGTCACATTTCGAAGAAAATAAGAAGAGAGAAAACGTACACAATGCCGCGAGAAATTGAACGAGAAGTCGCCACACATTTGCGAGAAGCCGGACTCTCTTCTCCGGTGGTGAATATCACGCGGAGGTGGAGGAGATTTATAAAGAAAAAAGAAAAAAAAAAGAGAAAAAGCTCGAAGGAGTCGAGATACTCGTTGACGCCATCAGGACGGCGTGTTTGATAGAATAAGAAGAGGCAATTTAGAATTCTATAGCCTCGTGAAAATATATAGAGGGACAGAGAAGAGGAAGATAAAGCGGAAATTATAGTAGGGAGACGAGGTGTGTGCACCTCGTTTCTTACAATATAAATGCTATTTTCTTTCTAAATAATTTTACGCGCCGCTTCTTTTTCAGAGCCGTGAATAAAAACTTTGAAAATAAAATATGACACTTCTGCACACAAATTATATTCACACAAAAAATCTTCTTGTTAATCGGAAATCGCGCGCGATTGTGAAACAAAGTTCCGCAAAGGCGCGAAGAGGTTTCGTGATCTTCGAGCTGCAAGATCGGTCACGTGTGACGCGAGAGATCCGCTTCGCGGCAATATAAACGCGCGCGAATCGAGGAGACGGTTCCGCGGGTCTCGAAAGGCACACGATACGTGCGCCCGCATCTCCGAGAGGCGAGAACCGAAAGAAATATTACAAAGCGTCTAAGTATATTTTCCTTCGAGGTGGGTATATTACTCCCCGGAGAGGAATAACCCGAGCCGAACCTCGAACAATGCGCCGTTACGCGAGTTGCATATAAAGGAGAAAGAGAAAAGACGCGCGAGGAGAGGCGGGGAGACGGGGCCGAAAGCGGTTTAATGTATAAGGATGTTTCTCACCCTTTTTATCTTTCTCTTTCTCTTCTCCCACAATTTCCCACGAACATCCGAGAAGTTTTCTCTCTCTCTCTCTCTCTTTTCTCTCGTCTCTTTTATCTACCTTTTTCTGTCCTCGATCTTGTGCCAAGATCGAAGCCACGAAGCGCGAGCAAGAGAGCGAAGCATGAAGAGAAGTCAGTCGCGTGTTCTTCCGTTCGAGAAAGCCGTAACGTCGCAACGGGAGCCGAGCTTTAAGCGATGTTTCTCCGTGTGTGATCGAACTTCATGAATTTTTGACGCGATCTCTCTCTCTCTCTCTCTCTTGCTCTCTTTTTCCTCTTTTCACGTCTCGCTTGATGTTGAAAATGGGAAATTGCTGTTGCGCAAGTTTCGCTTTAGGTGCGATATGCCAAGTGGATCTTGAACGAGCATCCACCGCGAGCGAACACTTGTTGGACATTTAACACGTTTAGCGAGACGAATGTACATAGTTTAAATTGTTTGTGAATATACATATATATATATATATATATATATATATATATATAGCGCAATAACAATAATAACTACACACAGAATCAAAAATTAAATCCGTATTTTCACTTGTACAGAAGTACCTACATTTTGAAATCACATGTTGCGAATTTCGTCGAGTTAGCGTATTTTTTTACACGTACGCGAAAATAACTTCAACGATATAGGCTCGTTCTTGCGAATTCGACACATGCGCGCGCTTTCATTATGCAGTTTTCGTCAGCGCGATT
>QVOB01020364.1:0-19136 GCA_014839585.1 Pseudomyrmex concolor | reverse complement strand
GTCAGTGCCAACTCGTCGGGAAACTTTCTCAGATCATCTTTCGGCGCAATATCCAAAAGACGACGAGGATTTTTATCCGACTTCCGAATCGTACACATCCCTTGGTGATGAAATACACACACGCACCGCGCGCGCGCGCGTACACCCACGCGCGCCGGCTTATCCGTCAATCTGTTCGTTTACCTGACGGTGTTATTTCAATATAAATCACTCGGTCCCGCTGGAACGAATATGCTTGCCTTTGACAGGGTGATTTTACCCTCTTTCACTTTTGCCTGCATATAAAAATTCAGATTTCGCGGGCCGATTCGGCAGCTGCGGAAAATCAAAGACTTTGATGTATGTTCCGGTCTCTCTCCCAGTGCAGCAGCGTCGTTCGTACGTATGTATGTACGTATATATATATATATAGTCGCGAAAATGAATTTATCACCGTCGTCGTCCGTTATTGCCGTGCACCTGAAAAACGTATGCAATTATCGCGAGTAGATGACGAAGCTGCTGCTCGGTATCGGCTGTCGCACCTGCAAAGCTTTCTCTCTCTCTCGGCAAAAAAATCGCAATCGTTTGCATACATATTAAAACCGTTTTTAAACGCTAACCGTTAACACACACACACACACACACGACGCCGGATTATTAACCGAGTGCAAAAAAAACGCATTTGTTTGTTAAATCGCGAGCGATAATCGCTCGCATATCCTGTTGCGTCTTCGTTCGTGCAAATAAACGAGAGCTCGATTGTGTAAGAATGTACACGCGCTCGCGATAAGCACGGCCGCGCGAGTATCACGACGCCGCGGCAACAGCAGTGTAAAAGTACTGCGGAACACGTGCGGAAGGGAAAGAAAATCTTCAAGAGAAGACGAGAGAGCGGTATATACACACGCTTTTCATGTTTTTCCATGTTGAATGACACGGACATTCAACACGGGATTATCTGCAGACGTCGACGCAACGAGAGCGTTATCTGTAGAAAACGAGCGCGCGCGTCTCTCTCTCACGAGAACGACAATGATCTTGACAAAAGAGCGCACCGAGAAAAGCTTCTCTAGTTATTATATATGCGTTTCGCTGTGTGACTCGGAAAGGATCGCGCATTGTTGCTTGAATTACACGAAGCGACCTTGCACGAGCAATATCTGCTTTGACATGACTCCGCGCAAACGTACATACATATCGCTTTTTTTTTTTTTTTTTTTTTTTTTTTTTTTTAATTTTATCTTCTTCCAGTCAGAGATTTTCACAACGTAAAAATATAGTTTCTATTTCGAAATGTTTTAGTAAAATTTTATTGCTAAGTAATAACAGTGAAAAAGTGTATCCGGCAACATTTAATTACAGTGACTCGTAATGGCCTTTTAAAATTTTTTCCGTCTTCTATTTCTTGTGTTTTTTAATTTTTAATATTAAAAATATTTCGAGATTTTTGAAAAACTCTCATGTGTGAGTACAAAATTCTTTCGGATAAAAAAATGGCTTGATAGATATTCTTTTTCTAACAACATAAGAGTGTGAAATAACATTAATATATAGGCGTTCCGACTGAGCCTGTGGATACGTGCACGCACAATCTTTTTCTCTCTTTCTTCTTTCTCGCGTCTTTCCCGCTCGGGCTTCGTGTCACTTGAGAGGCGTATCACACATTGGGAGGACGTGAGTCGCCTTGAAAAATCGTGCTCGATATGTCGTGGCAGAACGAAGAAAAAGGGCCAGCACGTGAGGACTGGCTTGAAAGGCAATGGCCCGAGGAGGGAGGGTGCGCGCAGCGGTTCCCGATCGTTCCCCGATGGTGGAGGCGCACCTGGTCTCGGATATGCGACGTTAGTGTTCGTAATGTACGCTCCGTTCTTCCCTTTCCGAAAATTTTACGTGGTCCGTGGATAAGCGAAGATCGGCGACGTAAGTGAAATTCTCGCTCTTTTCGCGACTCTCCGCCGGAATCCCAAAATCTTCGGCTCAAGTCTTGCGACGTCAAAGAGACTCTCTCGCAGCTCCTCTTCCAAAAAGAGCTTCTCTCGATCTCCTCCCGAACTTTTCTTCTCCGCGGATTTTTCACCTCGGGATATAGCGCCGGGATGTATCGATCCTTCTCTCTGCCTGCTTGACAGAAGCAGGTGTGCACGAGTGACGCAAATATTACGCGCGCGATTGGCTCGTTCCGCGAAAATTTTATATCGTTCGCACGGGCAATGGATTGGAACACCGTGAATGAAATTCTCTCCCTTGAAACGTTTAGTGTATGTTTTTTTTTTGCTCTTCGCGACCAGGTCTCGAAAATCTTTGAGTCGTCCGGATCGTCGACTTCAAAGAATATTGTCGGGGAAAGAAACAGCTTTCCGATCCGCAAACCTCTCGCAGATTTTCCACAAAACGCTATCGATTCACGTGTATCTGCGGGATTCGAATACGGCGGCTATAGGCGCCCTTACACAGCACAGTGTACGTGCTGTGTTCGTCGAAGGTTTCACGTTTGCCGGATAAGCAAACATCGATCGCAAATAAAATCCCGACTTTCCCTCTTTCGGGAGAACTTTGTCGAAGATTTGTACAACGTAAAATAAAAATTCTGTATAAAACATACGTGATTGTTTCGTTGTTTTAATATTTGACAGTGGAAACAAAACCGTGAAAAATAGCAAATTACAGCTTTGCACGAAGGAAATGGCTTGTTCGACTAATTTGTCTCTGAAAATAAACGACCCGTTCGTTCGTTAAACAACGAACGTAAACCACGCGGAGCGAAGGAGGAGGAAAAAGCGCAATTCCGTAAAGTCGGCCAAATGACGAAATTACACGCGGGGGCGAGTAGCCCCGTGGGGGTTTCCGCGCAATCTCGCTTCCTGGGGGGGGATGAATACGCAGTTCTACTAACGGCGCCACCAGGGAGCTGTTTCGTGTGCTACAAGGTCCATCACCGATCGCCGCCGGCCACGCACTGTGCGCGCACTGTTGGCTTTTAATGTCCAGCTGGCGGATTATTCCTCTCCGGAGGGTTAGACGAAAAATCGAGATCGAAGCTGCCGCGAACGAAATCGAATATTGGCGAGGTATCGAATATTACACACACGGGCGGATAGAAGCTTCGAATCAATTGTTACGATATAACGACGGGAAAGCTAACGTATAATATCCGCGTTCTCTCTTTCTCTCATTCGTATCGTCGCACGACGGAAGACGAAACGCGTGGAAATTAGTGACTCGTAATGTAACTTGTACGCAGTACGTTTATATCAGCCGAATAAAAATTATCAGAGATATGAAGATCTATTTAAAGTGAAATTTAAAGTGAAATTAAATATAATGAAATTCAATAACGACTTACTCTCTTTCTTTCTCTCTCTCTCTCTTTCTCTTTCAATTAATTTCTTTTATTATGAAAACTTTGCAAATTCGCCGACAATGAATTTACGAGTTTGATTTTCCGCAATTACGTTTATATCAACTGAACGACAATTATTAATTATTAGATATAAAGATTCATTTAGAATAATTTTTAAATAAATATATAGGTACATATATATACGTACACATAATGAATTTTTAACAACGATAATTTACACACACACATACACGCTTTCTCTCTTTCAATTTCTTTAAAAAAATGTGCAACCAACAACGAGTATAAATATGACTTCGCAAAATTGACTCAAAATTCTTGCACGTCGTCGCAAAGTTACGTCGATATTATGCAAAACTTTTCGTGCCGGCGCGACACACACAATTGTGAAATTCACGAAGAGTGTCTTCGCCGGACAATGCACCGCGGTAAAAGCGGCGTATCGTCCTGCGCTTGTGCCTGCGCGCCGCTGCTCCTTCATGCGGCAATCGAATTTCTGGATGCGCCCGTGAACTTTGCCCTCGGGAATGCGGCGCTGTTCGGCCCGGAGAAATCCAATTGTTCGCTGTTGATTCCTTTGTAATCGGCCGAGTTCAAATATCTACCGGGTGCCGACGCCGCCGCCGCCGCCGCCGCCGCCGGCAGGTAAAATTTTAAAGGGAAAAAATTTCATTCCGGGATTGCGCGATGCGTTTAGCGATTAGAAGAAATAACGGCGGACGCCGAAACAAAAGATCGGATTTAATAATGTGTTACTCGCGAAGAGGATATCGTGGACTGAACGATGATGCACGCGAGAGACGTAACAGAGAGCCGGGGAATCGATAACGGACGTTACGTACGTTCGGTTCAATAAAAGTTCGTGCCCCGCCGCGAGCTTTGTTTGCTCGTGCTTGTGACGTCGAAGATACAAAACCCCGGAATGGGCGCGCGAATTAATGAAATATGCGAGAAAGAATAAGAGATAAAAATAAGAATTATAGATACGACGAAGAAGAAGATTGTTCTTCTTCTTTCTTTGAGAAAAAAATTTCATTCGCTTTTCTCAATTTGTTCGTAATAATTCACGAGTTTAGGTTTTTATTCGGTGAAACAAGATTTCTCGTTAAAAGGATTCGAATATATAGCCCGCAGCGGCATCGCCGCGAGATCCATTTTGCGCCGCGCAATGATATTCAGCGAGAAAAGTTATAAGCATCCTTATAATCCTTTTTGTAACCTATAAAAAGTTACGAAATACGATTTGCGTAAAAATTATTCAAAATAGCCAAGGTCTCGAAACTTTCCACTTGAAAAATGTTACCGTGGATTTCGTGGCGCCGCTTAAAAGCTTCGGAGCTTTCGCGCGCTGCCGCGATGCAACTTCAACTTTCGTACGCCGCACATGTTAAAAATGCATCGAAAGTTACAGCGCGCAAGAACGCACCGAAATAAAATCTTTTTGACGTAGAGAAGATTATTATATGTATGTAATAATCGGAGATATATATAATACGGAGTGTCGGAAAAAATTCGGCACAGTTGAAGTGCAAAGACAGTTCCGATCTAACTGAACGTAAAAGTTATTTGTCATTTCGCAAACTTCGCAATATTTATTGGATTATTAATTTATTAAATGCGCGAGCCAATAAGTGGTAAATTTTTTAATAACTCCAAAAATATTGAAAATGTTGCAAAAATGATAAATGAATCCTGTTCGGATCGATTCAATCTATCTTCATACTTTGGCTGTGTCGAAAGTTTTCAGACATCTTCTAGACGTACAATCGTGTGTATACGCGATCATGAAATTACGTTTCTTTAACATACGAAAACATTGATAACGTTTCAAATCAGAATGGCCTGTGTGAAAATCGCAGGACATCTATCTCACACGTACGCTATCGACAAGCCATAAATTTATATCGAGATATATTCCCAGAGAAATTCCCTTGCCTCGCGTAAAACTGACAAAAAAAGTCATGTCGACTCGGAAAAATAATCAGTCTTTGTTCTTACAAGCTTTAATGGCAATCGAATCGTAATTTTTCGGTATATAAAATTATCTTTATTAGTTATATAAAAAAAAAAAACAATTTGGTGCAATATTTGTTTGTGATACAAATTATTTTAAAATGATGTGGATAATTTAGAGATTTATCGCGATTATACTAATAAATAAAAATTGTTAAATAATTATTGTGAGAAACAAAAAATCTATTTGACGAAGAAAACGGAAGTGCACGGACGCTTTTTAAATCACAGCATCAAGCAACTGACTAATTTTGACGTCTTGTACTTGTTTTATTATTAAAGCTTAGATATAGAAGAGGTGACACGGGCGCGGAGGGTGCTCAACTTTCCGGCAGCACACCGTACGTCTTGGAATTGGTAACATTTGTCGGTGATTGGAAGAATTTACGAGGTTCTCTCCCCGTCTGAAGCCCCCGCTCTCACTTCCGCCTATTCCTCACCGGCTCTTCCTCTCGCGTCGTAGCTACCGATAAATCACTTTCCCGACTCCGCGAGATTTAATATAACGTCAATATTCCCGGTGGCGAATAAAAAAGGCAGAAAGAGGGATATTCGCGGGCTGAGTCCTCCGCAACACAGCTCTCCGCGTGGCATACTCGTGCGTAACGCGAGATAAAACCGTTTTAAAATTGCAAATACGTATGTCGCGGGACACATCGGGGAAATTTCTGCTGCTTTTACCCAGAATACGATTGTGGTGTTGTAACACAATTTTTTAAAGGAAGTTTTATTTTAAGTATTTATCGTTCGATCTCTCTCAAATAAATAGTTTGAGTTGAATAATACAATATATAAAATATTTTATATATACAATATATAAAATATTTTATATTACAATATTTGTAATAAAATATATAAAATATTTTATTACAAATATTGTAATTTAAATAATATATATTATCAACTTTTTATAATTGAATAATAATTACTTTACGTAACATATGATAATGAAAATCAAAAGCGTTACTTGTGCGTATAAAATCGCGCTTTATCTCGAAAAAATATTTCGTGATTTTAACGATTTTTAGCCGAATATACGTGTATATATAAGATTTAATATAATCTCGATCAGTATTCCCGACAGGAAGTGCAAAAAGGAGGAAAAGAGGATATGTCTATGGGACTCAAGGATTTTAGACTGCTTGGCACGTGTCGCGAGTGCCGCGCTTTTTCACGTGACATGCGATGAATAACAGATGTATCGTCTATTTTACAATGCAATATTGTTTGACGGCGTCGTCGAGAAAATTGCGCGACGTTATTGAAGGCGGAAAATGAAGGAAAAGCGAAAAAATAAGAAAGCAAAATCCGAACGTATAGAATTTTAAAAAAGAATTTCTTTCCTCACGCCAAAAAGAAATACACTATTTCGTGAGGATTATGCTTTTGGGATGGAAATTTTCGAGTTCGATATCTACTTTTTTCGCGCGCGGAGGTCAAATATCCCTTGGATCATCTCGTATCCTTCTTCTCTCTTATTCGTGGAATTTTCGAGTGACTCTAAAATCGCGATGGCCGCAACAAAGTGGATTAACGGGGATCGGGTGCGATATATGCAGGGAATTTTTCCATCGCATCGGAATTTTTAGCACGTTCGTCTAGTTACGAGATGAAATCGGCCGAAAATTTGTGCATGAAGTGTCGGATCTTTTCCCTCGCTCTCCTTTCCACACGTACGTTTATATGTATATATATATATATATATATATATCTATATGTATATAAGGGATATATATATATATATATATATATGTTCCTTCTTCTCCCTTTTCGTCAAATAAACGGCGAACGCGGGATCGGGGGAGAAACGTTGCGCTTTAATGCCCCGGTGTTCACGGGCGTGCGTGAAGTCTCGAACGAGAGAGCGCGCGGAAATTAATTTCCGCGGTTGGAAAATTGCCACGCCCGTGCTGCGGTATTGTGAGGCTCCGCGACCAATCGCCTCGGTGGAAGATCCGCCTCGACGTAGGAAAACCGATTGTGGCGATAATTGCTCGTTCGTAATGATTTCCTCCTCGCGTAGTTTCCCCACGCTGCTAATTTATGACACGTATTTAACATCTTAATCACCGCGTCTGGTGTTACTTCGTCTCCTAGAGAGATCCGCTCGTTATCAGCTCTCTGAGAGTCAGCGGCGGCGGTAGCGCACGTCGTCGTGCGCCGGAAACGTTTCCGACTGCAATTCTCGGGCTTGCAAATGCGCCGCAGTTATTCACGCTCGCGCATTAACAGAGAGAGAGAGAGAGAGAGAGAGAGAGAGAGAGAAGAAAAGAAAAGAGAGCGCAGTGACGATTGTCAGAAAGAATTTCCGTGACGAATACTTTTTCGTCGTCTTACATCCGGAGATTTGCTGTATTTATATATACGAGAGGTGTCGCTGCAAAACCAGCAGTCTCCACTTTTCACAATTTTCGAGTTATTTTATTTCACGTGTAGTGGAAATCGCCTCTTCAGGCGACAGAATTTTATTTAACATAAATCGCACACACGGTTATGTTGTGTTTTGGCTTACATTTGCCTCAGTACTTTTTTCGTTAAAAATTACACGCGAGTGGAGTTCGCTGGTTTTACAATGACCACACCTTCCTAAGGGTTGAAAGAAGCGCGAGACCAACGGACGCGATGTGTCGACTGCAATCATATTTCGTTAATCCTGCGCGTATTAGTACAGTGTCGCGTTCCGCTCCGCTTTGACGCGCGTCACTCGCTCGTGAGTGGATATCCGGTATCAAAGCGCGCGGCGGTTCTGCTTATCCGTGGGACTGTACACACATCGAGCTCATTGTACACGGGCGAACAATTTTTCGTTCTGGCGCGCAGCAGACAACCGACAGACGGCGGCGGCGGCGGCGGCGAGCCCTCTCGTTGTACAGTATCCCATCGAGGGTGGAAAAAGAGGGACGGATTCAAGCGCGATTTCTCTGCTTCCCGTTCTCTTCTCTCAACTCTCTCTCCTTCCGCATCTTCCTCTTCCCGTCAAATGATTTCCGCATTGTGTCGGCTGTAAGGACGGACAGACCGGCGGAATTTTAACGAGTTTTGTGCAACTTTATATAAACGGGCTTTCGAAGGAGGAAGAGACGGTGGAGAGAGAAAGAGAGAGAGAGAGAAATAGAAGGTGGACGCCGCTCCGGTTCCTTCCGTAAAGTGCTTCTTACACGTTCCTCGAAGAGAACGTACAAGATCGCACGAAAGTTAAGGCGGCACCAACAAGCATAGGTCGTCCCTCGGCGTACGCCCGTTGGCGCGTATCGGAACAAAATTGAGGATGTAAAGATACCTTGGGTTTCTTCTCTCCCCGAGGGCATCCTCGCGCCCCTTTTCTTTCTACCCTTCCTTTTTCTCTTTTATATCTTTTACTCGATATTCCAGTAGAAGTTATCAACGCGTACGTTGCGACGTTTATCTCTGCGGCCTGATGTACGCGACACTTTCCGAAATACGATAAGAACATACGCATCTTCAATCGTGATGGCTTTCGTGAAAAATGGCACGTATAAAAATTTGAGATAAATGCTGTCATGTAAAAAAAACTTTTTTTATTTCCCAAACTGAGACGCGCACTTTGTCACATCAAAAAAACCAACTTACGTGCAAAATTTCAGGTCGGAAACAAGGGTCATTCAGAAGTATATAAAAAAATTTCGACAATTTAAATATAAAAATTAATAAAAATGTAACATACAAATAATCAGTATCTATTTTTGTACAGAACATTTTCTCGACAAAAAGCAAATTGTTGAAATTTCATTAAAGGCCCGAATTTTATTATCGTCGTGATAATTATATCGGGCGTGAGTGGCTAATTCAATTACATACAAATTTCCATTAACTTTTACGTGAAAATAATGAATTCGCTTTATACAGAAACGCACGAGGGATATGTCGCGAGTACTGTTTCGCGCCAGTAAATTTTCGAGGGACATTATTCGGTTTTTGCGCCGAACGCGTATCGTTCTGTGCGTCGCGGATATTGTATTATGTAGGTGCGCGCATAAGTCGCGTGCATACGCGTCATTGCGCACTTACGCCATTCCATGCCGAGGGGGAGGACAGAGAGGGGGTCTATCACTCGACATTATCGGCGAACAAAAGCATCCGGAAAGAACGCCGTTTCGTATTCCGTAGTCTCGCGGAATTTTCAATAGCGTTCTACCGCACCGCTGGTTCGATCTGTCGGGGCGCATACGAGAGGAAACGAACATTAAGAGAAATGATATTCTGATAAAGTGCATCGAAGCTCCCGATTTCATTTCTCGTCGATTTTGCGCGAGAGATAATAAATGGATAATTTTTCCACATTTTCTAGATCGCGTCGTATTGCACACACGCTCGCACGTCTCTCTTTCCCGCCGTGTTATTTATCCGCACGTGTCAAAACAGTCGCGCGAAATTTCCGACGACCATTGTGTCGAAACATATCGACGGCTCGCGTTACGTGAAAACTTCGAGCCGCTCAATGCCAGGCAAATCGCCGACATTTGCGAGCGTGACAGAAAGCATCGACACAAAGAGAGGTCTTTCGTCTTCCTTCCGTATGTAAAACGTTACGTGATTATATTTCGCCGGTAGCAAAATGCGCTGTACGCTTTCCGACGTAGGATCTTTTTTCATTTCCTTATTTTCCTTATTTTTCCGCGTCTTCAATATTTCATCTTGTCCGTCTTAATGATTTCCGCGGAGAAGCGCCGAAAATATCAACATATCGGCGATCTGTGAGACTTTCTCGGCGAGCATTTCTTTTTAAATTTCTCCGAGCGGTTTTAATCGGTTTGACAATTGTTACGCGAATCCGGAATTCGCGGGCGCGGAACGAATCGGACGTTCGATCGTTTTGTCATAAATCCAAGCGAGCAAACAAATGTCGCCGACGCACATTATATCAGCATTGCGGACGGCACAGATTCCCATATTCTCAGCGTTCTCCGACTCGTCAAATTCGACGTAAGTCAATGGGGAGGGAGGGAATGTATAGACGAGCAATTTCGACTAAACAACCGTCAGTCGTATTCCGCAGCGATTACAGTGAATGCGTGCTCTTTGTGCGAGCTGTCGATACATGTAAAATCACATCGGCGTTTCCAAACACGCATCCCGATCAAATAGCATGCACATATATACGTATATACTGTGGGATTTCTATTTTCCATAAGATATATTAAAATCGACGCGTCGATAAACTCTCTCTCTCTCTCTCTCTCTCTCGACATGGCGCCGCAGTTTTGCGCAAAATTTGTTTCAATATTTCTTTGACGGACGCGGTCCATTGTGCGGCGACCGATTGTTGACGATCAATTTCAATAATGCTAATTTTCCACAATCAATCACAATCGACGTCTCGACAGTTTGTATTTTGCGCGCAGAGCTCCAAAAGTTTTTGCACCACCTACGTGTTTCCCGACGCAACTTTATCTTGTGCCGCGCGCGCGCGCTTTCAGCAAAAGCGTCCCGTCTCGTCTCTCCGAAACTTTTACAAGCTCAATATGAATTTTAAATTTCGACCCGAGCTGTAGTTTCCGAGCGTGCTGTGCTCGCTCACACTCGTTGCGCGATATTAGCGCGCGAGCGGCGTTTTTGCCGCGGGATCGCAACCGTGTGTTACACGCAGCGCGTTTATACACGCGCGTCCTTGATTACGGTTCCCTGCGGCGCCAATAAAATGTTATCTCCTCGCCCCGTTCCCGTGTATTTGCATTCGTTGAACTTGTAAAAATGCGGTCGGCTTTTACGGGGAAAGCTCGGTGTGACCATTAAAGATACGGTTTGAGGCACTCGAGTGTGTGCGGCTCGGCAAAATCGCTCGGTTGTAAAATATTTAAATTTTGACCACGATGCTTTTCCCGATAATAGCCATTTTAAGGAAACGAGGAAGAACATTCTCTCGTTTGTGTTCTTCTTTTTCGGGTTTTCACGTTCGCCGAGTTCGAAACAAGCGTATCGCGCGCGCGCGGTTCAACTTCAGAAATAGTTCGTAAGAGAGAAAGGATGTGTTGCAGATATGCATCCGCTTTTCTTCCATGATAGTCAGGGGGAGAGCGAGGGAAGGGGATGACGTAAACCTGCACTTTGTCGGGATGGGATATCCGTTCGATCCGGAAGAAAATGATAAGAAACTCCGAACGATGTACAGGAGGGAGGGCGCGAAAAGAGAGTCTCTCGCCCCCCGCGCTCGCTGTTGTCCCGGACACGCTCTATTGTCTGTCGAAGTTTTCAAATATCTCGAAGGGGGATGCGCGTTGAGACGTCGACGAATTTATGTATCTGGGAGAAGCCGCGCGACTTTTACCGTCTTATGTGCATATACTTGCACCCTGCGTCTCGCGTAAAAGAGCGGAGGCTACGTCTCTGTTCGTCGATGGGACGGGGATATCAAGCGGGCGATAGACTCCTCGATCCGATCGGAAGAATAAGACTCGGAAACCGAAATACTGTCAAGAAACGTAATCTCGCGAGATAAGAAAAGGGAAAGGAACTCATTCGGGGATGCTTGTGTCAACAACAGCTTCGGACTTTATACAGCGAACGATAACCGCTGCCGAATTTTGTTTGGTGTATAAAATTATTCGGGTTTTGATGTAGGAGACTTAAACCCTTCAACTTTTGATGAGAAGATCCCATTATCTCTCGAATGTTTATCTTGAGAGATATAGGTCTAAAGTCGCGCGAAAGAAAGTATCCGTATACGCAAGGCGAATCGAAGAGTGAGTTGTGTGTACAGCAACTTCGAGGCTGATGCTTCTTTAATCGGAAATTAAATCCCTGAAAACTTCGATTTCTTCGCCGGCGATCTCGCGCGGCTTCGACTTTATCTTTCTTCCCGACGATGCCGCCGACGCACGATTTAATCCGCCGACAAATCGCCCCAAGCGGATAACGCGATAAGTTGTTGCTAATACCGGCACACCGGAGAAGAAATCCACGCGAAATTAACTCGCCACTACCGCACACGTTGTTCTCTTTTTATCGCAGCGTGAGGTCGCGAAGCACGTAACGGCGCGATAAAAAGACAAATATTTGCACTAATTTGCGGGCACGTCGCTAAATTGCGCGGTGAAAATGCAGACGGACTTCGCCGCGGGAACGTATTATGTAACGAGGAGGATTCTCTTTCTCTATCTCTTCCTTAACACGGTATTTTTATCTCGTTAAGGCGCAAGACTTCGTTATGACAAGAAACTCGGAGACGAGTTTAAATTAGTAAGAGAGGTGTCTTGCGAGATTGAGTTTCATTTGGAAAATTAATATTCAGGAAAACGCGAAGCGATGTTACAATACAAAACACAAAAAAGCGCAAGAGAGTTTTTAATTTCTCTCGACACATTAAATTAATTGTACTATCTGTAATATACAAATTGCAAACTGCGAAATAAGTTGAACAAAAAAACAAAATGCCGGAAATTGAAAATTAAATTAAATTGAATACTATTTTTATTATCTGTCTTTTATATCGTCGTGCGAGTGTGCGATGCTTTTTCACGCGTTCTACCAAAACTAGATACACGGAATAAAATATCAAAGAACTCGACTTCAAATCTCGACCGCCTTCAATTTGTTCGAGTAGCTCTTCGCGCGAATTGACGACGAGAGAGTTACATTTTTTTATCTCTCGCAGACGTAATTTTTTCGTCGCAAACTGAAATGTGGGTCTACCCTTCGGTTCAATTCCATTCGCTCGCTATTACTTCGATGCTCGTATAGCGCGCTATCGTTCGTTGTCTGCGCGACGAGCGTGTTTCTCTACGTAGCGCGCGCGAGAAGAGCTATCGATCCGCGAAGCAATACGCGCGGGTTGAGAAGCCGACAGACAGTTCCGAGATCCGTGCTCTTCGCGCGCGCGGACCATAACACAATTACGTTAATTGGCCGATGCTTACATTAGTATTAAGTGGAAGTCTGACGAGAAGAGCCAGCGGGCGGAGCTTCTAGCTCGTGGCTCTGTTTCGGAGGTTCCTTCGATAACTTATACGTTCACACGAGAGGATGAAGCTCGAGGCTTCAAAGCACTATGTGTGTGTGTATGTGCATGTGTGTGTGTGTGTGTAAGCGCGCGCGCGAGCGCCCTTGCGGCGAAACTGACGGGAAATCGACGAACCGGAACGAAACGAGAGGAAGTAAGGTGATTATAGACAAAGAAAAACAATAAGAAACACGAGATAAAAGAAAAGAAAAAGGAAAACAAAACTAAAAAGCGTAAAAGCAAACGTACACACGCGCGCGTAACGCTGACTCACTAAAGTAATTAAGATCGATACGAGAGAAGCGCGAACAAAACACATAGCAACGACACCTGAAACAAAAAAAGTCCGATTGAACAGGTAGATAAAAGGAATGTGTACAGGATAAACGGAAACCAGTGAGAAAGAGAGAGAAGGAAAGAAGAAACGGCGCGGCGAGAAAAAAAGCCAGCGGCTCGCCATGTGTTGCGGAGTTTGGTTTGGAAAAAGGAGATGCAGCGGGAAGGGGATCAAGAAAGATTGCAGATAAAGAGTTACAGATAAAAGTGGGAATGGGAAATGTGGAGAAAGATATCGCGCAGGAAGGAAATGCAAATAGAGGAAGACCTTGCGGCGGTGTTCGCGCGTGCAAGAGAAGTCGCGGAAGGAAGAGAGAAAGGAAAGAGAGAAAGAGAGAGAGAGAGAGAGAGAGAGAGAGAGAGAGAGAGAGAGAATGCAGAGGAGAGACACCGAGGGAAGGTGAGAAAGAGACTGCGAGCGACGGGGCGAGAGAAGTTTACCGGGGGTTGAAGGAAGGGTGGTCTACGAGAATGGTTCCGAGGCGAAGTTTGGCAGTTTGGCATCCCTGTAGCGCAAACTACTACACTCATACACATACATCCCCCTTTCGTCTCGAGATTACGCGTGAGGTTTGCCTCTCTCAAATCTACGATCCTCGGCGCTGATTTCACGGCACCGCCGCCGTTTGTAGGATAAACGAAAGAGCGGTCTTCCACCGTCTTACATTCGTGGATTCGAATCGCCTCTCGCCCGTGCTCCGATCCTTCGCGATCTCGAAAACGCAAACTTTCGAAATTCTTCGTGGATTATTCCCGGTGGAAAACGCGCGAACGCACTCGCGGACGGGAAGAAAGAAGCGACGACGTTTCTCTCGAAATTCTTCGCAGTTTTCGAAAAATCGTTCGGTAATTTTAAAGTATCCCGTTTACTTCGTTCGAAGAGAACTGTACGTAGTTTTACTCCTGATTTAGAGATATATTTTTATATTTAATAATCAACAATTGAAATTGCATGAAAATGGAATATATACATATATATATATATATATATATAGACAAGTTATAATAATACATTCAACTATATTCAATTTATGTAATATAGAATGGGAAAGGAATTCTTCACAGACGTTCTAATAAGATTGTAAAACATACGTATATCAATTAATGAAAGAAATTAATGATAGATTTTAGATTCGAACGTGCGTCTGTCAGATTTGTCGCTTCCGTAATTAACCCGAACACGAGGCGCGCGGAATAACACTCGATTAAATCGGCGACAAGTGATAGAATCGCGAACGTGTCTCGAAAAAAAAAAAAAAAAACAAGAAAAAGAACGTGCGATCTCTCGTGTTTCCGCTACGTTCGCGCCAATCGCGTCGCTGCGTTTAATCGAACGCGCGGAGAATCCAGTCGCACGAATATTTGAATATTCGCGCACTAAAGGTTGATAATCCCGGCTTGGATCAACGGCAGAGAGAGAGAAAGAGAGAGAGAGAGAGAGAGAGCTGCAGCTGTTAAATCCTACCGAGCTCTGAAAAGGGAACCGACTTGGCAGCGAACGAATTCGATTGCTGTTTCAATCATCAGCCGTGATTAGGGACGCGGCCAATATAATATCTATATCTAATATCTATACCCGCTGACATTTTGACAATATCGACAACTCGCACTAATATCGGTGCTTTTTGTCACCGATACTAATCTATTGATGGCTGTCGATACTTTATCCATACTATCGACAGCTAAACGTAAAGCGACGTCTATGTGACACGTCGAGTGTCTGTTTTTTTTGTTTATTTAAAAATATCCCAAATTCGAGCGCGTTGAAAAAGTAATTTCTCTTCTAACCACTCTGAAAATAGAGACAAAGACACGTATAAAAAATTTAAACTTAACAAAAAATAAGTTTTAAATAAATGTTTCGGAAATAAAATTTTAAAAGTTTGAGCGCGAATAAAAAACTAAACTAAAACAAATAAGATCTTTCGCAACTTGTGAAATCAAACACTGAGAGGTCGACGTGTATTTCGCTCGTACGTGTCACCGCTCGAAAGCGGGCTCAATTTCATCGCACGCATATACGCAGTTGCGGCAGGATCCTCCCTAATTGCCCGCCTAATTCTCTCATTTATTCGAAATGCGATATGTTATCTCGCAGCGGCCGATAGAGCCAATTTGTCGCTAATGTCCGACTCGATCGACGACATAATTTTCACGGGATTATATCGTCGGCTTTTTGCGCGCGTGTTGTTGTCACGCGCGACCGATGATACGCGAAAAATCTTTATGACACGTATATTATACCGTCGTGCTTTCGAATATTTTATGTTCAACGCAGCGGAACACAACGCATCAGGTCACGGTAAAATCGCGAATTATAAACTGTTTGCAATCTTTTATCCTCTTTCGATAGTGAAATATTTGCGTTCGAGAAGCGCGGAAACGCGCGAACGACCGAATCAAATTCCGCGAGTGGAAAATGAATTTCGTGATATTGCGAAAATGTTTCATCCCGCTTAGAATTTGTTTTTTCGCGATTGAAGGGAAATCAATTCGCGATGGACCGAAATTCTCTTGGCGCAGTTTGATCTGCGCGCTTTCGCGGTGCTATCGCGGCCACATCACGTTCGATAAATTACGAGATTCTAATTTCGTAAACCGAATCTCTTGTGTTTTTTTTTTGTAAATCCTTTTTTATTTGTCGCGTTACACGCAGTGGATTTGCAAAATAACATATTTTTCACCGCGTGCAAGAGAATTATTTTATTGTTTGTCTGCATCAATCGACTAGTATAAATAATTATAACGCATGCTTTTTTATTACATACTTTTATTCATTTATTATAAAAAAAAATTAAAATAAAAACAAAGACTCGAGAAAAGAAAAGAGCTAAAACAATAAACAGTAACATCAAGAGACCAGAGAGTATCTCGTAGCGAAATCACTCGGTCGGTTTCTAAAGTAACTCCGAAGACGGGCTTTACTTCCTGCCGGTGTGGTTTTGCGGTGAAAGATGAAACGCCACGTCGGGTCTACTGTTGCACCACTTTCCTGGCTTCCAGACTACGTTAAAAGAGTAAATAACGGGAGGCCTATATCGTCTCAACATGCTCGTGTCACGTTTAGAATGACACGATTTCATTAACCACCGCTTTCTTGCGCGTTGCAGTCTCTTTTTAGAAAGCTATATTACATTGAAATTTATTCTCATCTTCACATACAATAAAGCAGAATTAATTAACACTCTGTCTTTTATAATAAATTACTAATAAAAGTAAAAATTGAATAATGCAAGAAACGTGTATGAGTTCAACAATAAGTCAAAATTGTCAATTTTTCAACGACGTGGGCGCTGCTCGATCTTGACATTGCTCCAAGATAATGAAAGTGAGAAAATGAAGGCTTTTATAAGCAGCCCGTATATCCGCCGTCTATTATCTCCCACGTGCGAGCGCACGTGCGCGCGCGACGGCTTACACGCGCGCCGGCTTCGCGGATTCAGGCAGCGACGTGAAAAATTCACGACCGTCGACGCAAAAAGCCGGCGGCAAGGTGACAGCGTGAATTTTTGTGAAGACCCGCATTCATCAGTCTGATGGCTTCTACTTAATGCTCCCGCATACACCAGTGGTTGCGCGACCGCCAGGATATCAGCCGCGATTTTGCGCTCGCTTCGGAAAAGCCGAGCATATTTTATTTTAATACGCGTATATCTCTCTCTGTATTTGAGAGAAATAAAAAAAAAAAGAATATAATAAGATAAACTTACGCGCATTTGCTGATGTACTCATTGATAATTAAAAAACCATTACCATTAAAACTATAATTTTTTTATTACGTATATTCGCGCATATTCGAAACATTAAACACGCATCTGTGATGCAGCGAGGGAAAATTCAACTCCCGTAATGCGATATGCACGAACACAAATTTGTAGCAGGGATTAGAATCGAGGCCGGGTCGCGCGTAAATGTTACATTCCTCATGCAAACCAGAGGTTTAATTGTAAGCGTAAATGTGAACCGGACCGATTCTCATCAGCCTGATGGGCTTTTACTTAATGCCCGGGTATGTCTGTCGATGTGCCACATCGTGACGACAACACACGATCGTCGTTCGTTTATATGGGGTGTGTATCCACACGTGTACGAATTGCATGAGGATACAATAGGGGAATGGGTCTAAGTACTTCCGTGTACGGAGTAAATCGCTCGGGACACGGACAAGGTGATGAAAGCAATGGCCGGTAAAGACCGGTGTATATGTGTGTGCGTATGTGTGTTGCGTAGAATATAATATAACACAGAATATAATATAATACAGAAAATTTTAATATTCACTTCTCTTGCTCTCATCTTTATAAATAAAATATGATCTTATTAAATTGTGAAATTACAAATAATTATAGCAATACATGTTAATTATTTCGCAATATTGTATGTAATAATTAAGAACATTTTGTTTTAATGTATAATAAAAATTAAATTTATAAATTTAATAAATTTCAGTTTTAAAATTAAATTTATAAAATTTAATTTTTATTATACATAAAATTAAAAAATTATAGTTAGTATTATTTATTAGTTAAAAGTCTGAATGTATAAAATTAAAATTTTTTACACACCTATAATAATTTCGAACTCTTTAATTATAAATTATATACAAATGCGAGAAAAGGAGAGAAATTAAATTAAAATTTTTAAAATATATTTTCGTAAAAAAAAGACATCTCTTTGAAAAGAGATCGTATCTTAGAAAACCAGGAGGTCCGGTTTTCCTCGTGTGTAACACATGCGTACGTACACCAAAAGATATGACGCAAATATAAATCACGAGATATAAAAGCACCTCCAACACGCTCTTCTCGCGCGGCTATCACCAAAAATTCACGGTCCAGTGGTATTGGATTCTCTGCATGAGCAGACCGGCCTACTGATTTCGAGCTTAATGGACTTTCCCGTTAATGAAATCTGAATAAAAAATCGATGTCGCCGATAGCTCTCTTTCATGACTTATCGGATGCTTTGTTGTGAAATATACGATACACACATTTTATGACCAATATTTCCGTCGTCCGCACGAACGGTTGTATATTCTACGTATACGGCCACATTTTAATTATATATTCACATGTCCTGTATTAAAAACCAAAAAAAAAAAAAAAAACTCTGCGTGAAGAAAATAATGCTTTATGTTGTTTTGCTTATTTCTAGTATAAAATTTTTTTTCATTCAACTCGATTTTTTTTTTTTTTTTTTTATCGTCCCGAAACACGCGCGCAAAATAGTATTAACTATTCGTTTTGCAATTCGTAACTTTCATTCAACTTTTGTACGGAAACGCGGTGTCGCGCTCTCGATAAAAGTCTCATCGCAAATTGTCCAATATCCATTGTTCAAAACGCAGCCTACGTTATATATTCCGTGACTGCCAATATTTTTGTCATCCAGAAGACAGATATTGTACAATATCACGAGTATAACTTCTGTCGAAACTTTGATCAATACCGCACCACCGCACACGGAGAGAATAATATCCTTGGGCGACGG
>QVOB01020363.1:0-10549 GCA_014839585.1 Pseudomyrmex concolor | reverse complement strand
TTTCTAACAATCTAGTCTCACGTTTAAGTTACAAAAGCCGTTATTATTATCGGTTAGAAGCAAACTGCTGAGATTACTTACCGTCAAGGATAGGCGAACGGTTAACGATCGTTTCATTCTTGACAATGAAGCATGCCACACATAGTAAGTACAGACGGACAGATTTGGACGGATAGACAAATAGGCAAACAGACAGACAGACAGACAGACAGACAGGCAGGCAGAGATAGAAATGTAGCCGTTGCTTGCCAATTTTCACAGAGAAAGATTTGTACGAAACGCATTGTTTAAAATAGCGAAGCTACCACGTTTCCGCATATTATAATTTCTAATTATCTCGCGTTGTCAAGAAAGCTTACCCTGTACGCATCCGATTCAGCTTGAGTTAGTGTTTTTTTTTTTAATATCGAAGCGATCTATTGATTATATTGGTAAGACAATACAGTGGCACAAGACAAGCGTCCTGTACCACAAAGAGAGAGATTTAGTACAAGAAGAGATGGTCATCTAAAACGTCTAATGCTTTTAGATATCTTGTATTTAAGGTTTTTTTCTAAACTAATGGAAGCTGAATATCTAATTTCTAGTTGCAAGTAACTCGATTCGTCCGTGACCAATCGATCTCCGGTGTCAAGTCATCCGTGTCTGTCGTGAAAGATTATCAATCGTCGATTGAGAACAGTTTAGTGCTACTTCAATAAAGACAGAAAAAGAAAAAAAACTAACGCGTTCTTGACTTCTTTGTAATTAAACACAGAAGCGGTAAGTAGCGATCTAATAAACAATTGACGAGTTACGAGAGTTTGATAAGATACAGTTATCAGGAAGACAAAACCGCATCGTAATCTTCGTATCTCGACACGTTCGCAAATAAAAAAATTTGTCGCACTAAACGCCCTGTACGTCATCGCTCGTTGCGCACACAAACTTGATAAACGTGACTCGGAACATTAAAAAAAAAAAAAAAAAAAAAAAAAAAAAAAAAAAAAAAAAAAAAAAAGAAAGAAACATGCAGTGAAAATCTGTGCGAGAGTAAAGCTTGGAGTCGCATGCGTTCGCGCATTCGTGCGACTAAGTAAATAAATTAAATCGAGTAAGTTTGGTCGAACTGGGCCGGTGGAGAGCTGACTCCGACCGGATCAATGAAAGCGCAGACAAACTGAAAAAGGAGAGTTCGGTTCGAGTTAGCGTTTCATAGCGTGCCAGAGCGAAATGTCAAGTTTGCGTCAGACTAACGTTCGCTCACACGACATTGAAAATTCTGACGTTCGGATGCGATGATAAAGTGGCAGAGCGCGCGAAAGAGCAACGCAATATCGCGTATAAAGAGAAAGATCGTGTTTTTAGTTCGTCACAGTGAAAAAAAGAAGAAAAAAAAAAGAAAAAGAGAGAAGGCTGTTTGCATTAAGGCCGTGTGTCGCGCGTCGCTCGTTTTCAAAAGCTCGACTCTTGCCGGGACGACGTCAAAATTGACTTTTGACGGGAAAAATGACGAGATCAAACGGAGAAAACATTCATTCGGAACAGAAACGCGCGCTCGAAAAGCTCGCGATTCCTTCCGCTCCGGCAATCCCGTTCTTCCGTACATATAACGTAATCATTCCCTTGTCGTCAAAAGATCCGTCGGGACGAATATCGGTCTTTGGAAATTTCATATTTGTAAAACAAATAACGTGTGAAAAATATATTGGAAGTAAATTACTTTGTTTTTGCAATTAAAGTAAACAAAAATATAAAACTTTTTAGTACATGTGGTAAGACAGAAAACAATAAAATTTCCAGAGACAGATGTTGGTTCACACGAATCGGTAGAGAACAAGGATTTGCGATGCTGTTACAATAGAGAGAGATAATATTTGTCATATTCGATCTTTTCGAGTGTCAATATACATCCGAAATAAGTGACTTGACAGCCTGACGAAAAAGGCTTCCGCGACATTCCGATCAGAACATTCTCTCGCGAGGCTCGCGGGCTTACATCTAGTGTTCAAACGACTATATAGGAAGTAATTACAATCTCAAGCTATAAACGATTAAGATCGCAGCGTGTGTTAGTCATTGACCGAATGAGAGAGAAAGAGAAAGAGATTCTAAGAAACAAGCACATTCGGCATTCTCAACATCTGAAAGAACTTTCCTCTATGAGTAAAAAAAACTTGCTTGTGCTCTCTATTCTAATCAACTAAGATTTCTAAGAGTCGTAGTAATTTTTCTATCGAAAGCAGAACGCAGAGTGTCTACCTACAAAAATGTATTCCCGAGATCAAGACACACTTGAAAAAAAAGAGATTGAAGTTTCTGTTGTTGTATTGGTTTTACTGACGATTATTATAAGAAATTAAGATCGCATCTCACTGGGATCAGCAGACACTCTGTTACATCTTGTTATTGTGTATTACACATCTTGTTATTGTGTGTTGTGTGTGTGAGTGTCATTTGTACACATCGCGTTGCAAGTTAGAATCGCACTAAAGCCGTTCCAGGATTATTTCCATCATTGAATAGAGAGAGTGTGTGTGAGAGAAAGAGAGAACGCGTATTACACCATTCACAACAAATAATCCTGGAAAGACTGATGTTTCCTAACTAGGCTAGATAGAACACATTCAATGTGTGTATGTAGGTGTTATGACTTAGTATCGTTAGAGCAGTCAATTGTCAGAAAAAGCGCTACGTGTGCCATCAAAGTGAATTTCGTCTCGTTAACTCGCGATATATGTTATTTCACTATCATGGTGTGTGATTTACATGTATAATATTCCACCTAGTTTATTTGTCCAAACTATCTGTCACTTATTACTTGGTGTAACTAAATCAATTGTACTAACACGAGTGTTCGTCCATGCACGAGTGAAATTTTCATTTGTTATTTCTACTTAAGTCAAGTGAAGAATTAATCGCGTTTTGACCACCCTAGCGAATGCGTCAGACGTGCAATGTTTCGAAAAATTTATATAATCCCGAAATTTGAAATATGCGACAATCTCGAAGAAATAAAATGTCGAGATTCAACGTCACAAAAAAAAAAATTTTTTTTCCAATTGTCCGAACAACATTCTGAACTGTTTCCAAATGTAAATGTTCTCGAAATCGAAATATGTACATACGATATGTAATTCCCCCAAGAAGCAATTAGTGTATGATTCAGTGTAAATACGTAAATAGTAATTAAAAAGTTTACACATAGATACATACACACATACAAGATGAAAATTTTTCACACAGAGTGTAATTGAAACATTTTAACTCACATTAGAGCATGAGAATAAAAAATAAAAAAAATACAAAAATAAAAAAAAATACAAAAAAAATACAAAAAAACGTACGGCGTAGAGTTGGTAGTGCATCAATACCAATGTGACGCTTAGAATATAAATAATGTGAATACTTCGGAACTATCGTCGCATGCTTCAAATTTCAAATTAACGTAACATCGCATGCCCATCGCGTGTGACTACACTTGTGTGTGAGTAAGAGACAATGTGGTGTCTATGTGTGTGTGTGTGAGACATACGAGTAATAAAATGATGGCACGTCAATTATATAATATATATATATATATATATATATATATATATATATAAAACTGAGTCGACTTTTAGTACGGTACGGATGTGAGTGCACTAGATTTCTTGCTGGTTTCTCTTTTCGTGGGTGGGTAATTAGAAGACCCACCTTCGGTTGACAAGATTGTCTCTGTAAGGATCGCGTGGCTGCCGTTTCATTATGTCCGACTCCGGTGCCTCGTAGGCTAGCGAGATGGCCGGCACCTGCCATCCACCATTAATTAGAAAGTGTGTATTAACCCCCACCGCTTTACAATACAAGTTATATGACATTTAGTATCATTTATGACATTTTTATTTATTTACACACACCGTTTTCGCAACAAATGCGCAAGTGCGAGCGAAAGAGATAGATGAGAGATTTGGAGAACGCACAGCGGTCAATTCAGCGTTTCGCGCGTGATTTATGTACGTAATCGCACATAAATGTATACTAATATTATTATCGTATGTGATGATAGATGCGATGGAAAGAGATCGATATTGACAATATAAATACGATTCTTTCCAGCTCTTGTGAGAAATGATTTTTTTTTTTTTAATGCTATGTATGCGGCGATGAAGCGTTTTTGCTTTTCTGGCGGAGAGAGAAAACAGTCGCCGCAACCAATTCCATCCTAAACGCAGCCTGTCCTTAAAGATACAAATAGATCGTGTATAATTGCGTTATTTGCAAAAACCATTGTGCCGAAAAATTGCATTAAAGTGTAGCAAAAAGAACCCGGAGAGTCGTAATGACAAACACATTTTGGCGAGTGTATCTGTGCGGTATCAAGATTATGCGCTGCGTTTAGAGAAAGAGAGAAATAGAAAAAGAAAAAGAGAGAGAAAGACGGCTTAAAATAAGCCCGGAACGAGTGAGATTGAGAAAAATCAAATGTGCCATAATTGAAACATAAGTGAGAAAAGGTCGCAAATGAAAAGATCGCACGCGAACGCGCGGATTCCTTTCGCGTCCCTTTTCCACTTAGCGTTCTCGTGCTGCAAATCTCCAATCGTCATCACCGGCTGTCGCAATTTTCGACTCAGACTATTCTACTTCTCAGTGATGCTCGATGAAACACCAAAGGAAAAGCGTTTACAATAATTCCAAGACATTATTGCAATAACTACGTACTATATTGTAAACTCGGCTAAAAAAACACGATCAAATCCTAAATTTAACTTGAAAAGAACCAAATCACCGATAGAATATTTTTACTCTAATAATATCAAAGCCTACAGAGACCAAAAGAACTAATGAACGAGGATAAAATACGCATATTACATACGTCGAGCATCTCTGAGACGCGGAGTGAGGGGAGATCCCTTCTTCTCTTTCGTGCGCTTTCGATTCTTAAGCATAGTTTTTCGTTAGTACAATAGCGCAATCCCCTGATGCACGTTAATTTTTGTTATCGTGAAGTGTTTATCAAGAAAAGATCAAGTATACACTGCCAAAGGCAAGAATTTTTGCGTTTCGCGCGCATGAGAGAATTGCAGGGTGATTATATCCCACGTTCCTCCACAATCAATGTTTGCGCATCAAGCTCTCGTCTCGTTTGTTTTTTTTTTGTTTTGTGAATTATTTTCTTTTTAGGCGAGATCATGTAAATTAAGATGTATATAATCCATTAGAAAGTGGCCAGTCGTAGAAGTGGGTAGAAGGCAGCGGCAGTAGGCAGCGCATTACAGAATAAAACGTGAGAGGACTGTAAAGAATGAATATAAAAAAACTGCAAGAAAAAATTTATAACGCTCAAAAATTGTACAAAGGTGTTGGTTTTTCTTTTCGAAAGAGTGAAATATATACTGGTGGCAAGTATACAATAAACAGTATAGTAAATAGTAAGTACAGTAGTAAATATAGAAGTATAGTAGCGCAGCGGCAGCTGTGATGTATATATTTATGGTAAGATAAAAACAGTATATACTGGCAGTATAAAAATTTTTAGTAACTATATAAGTAATGGCTTGTATTAAGTATATAAGTGCTGGCTTGTGGTTGTAATATATAATAATGATGATAATAAATAAGACTGAATGAAGAACAAGAGAATAATAATGAGAATAATAATTACTCAAGTGCATCAAAGACTAAGACAAGATATGCATAAATATATGTATACATGTCGTTAAAATATACATATTATAAGTATATAAGTATATTTGTATATAAAAATATATATGTATATATGTATACCTATATACATAATATATGCTACTCCCGCAAGAAACTTGCCACAACTCAAAAAAGATTAATTATTAACTTCAGCAAAGAGAGAAACATGTTAAACTTTATTTAGAGATGTCGTTATTTTCATTTTTTTTTTTTTTTATTTTATTTTATTTGCGGCGAAGTTCTTTCAGGAGCACGATCGATTAAACTTCAACTAGCTGGTTAAAAATTGAGAGCTTCGTCGACTGCAGCGCGTTTGAACGAGCAAATGTCGTTATTTTACATTAGTCCGAAAGCGCGTTTTGTTTGAAATAAAAATTTTTTATCACGTTTTACCGAAGCAATCTCGTCGACGAAACTTGCTTTTTTTTCTTTTCTTTTTTTTCCCGTTGATTTGCAAAGTGACTGGCAAAGAGATCTCGCGAACCGGAAAATTTTAATTTTAATGAAACTCTGCACACAAGGTCCGAGCAAATAGGTAAATTTATCAATTTTGTTTTATTACGGCGCAAAAACCGGTTTCGAGGTGCAAAACTTCATTTTTTACTTCTGAAGTGATTACCTCTTCGAACCATTTTTTTTTTTTGCCGCAAGTGAAATTCTAAATTTATTTATCCCGACGTCTGTTTGAACGGTTTTATTTAAATTATAATTTTGAGGTTTGCAAGGTTCCCTTGTGGAGACAATCGTTGATTAATTAATGGCAAAAGAGATGAATTGCTTATATGATGCAGAATCTGACATAGTTTGTGTTTATTCCCAAAAAAATCTTCGAAAGATAGGAGAAAAGAATTATTGCTCTAAGAGAGAAAAAAAAACTGGAAAAAAAATGCACACAGATTTTGCATCCATCACTTCGATCGATCTAGCAATCTAGCTAACATGTATCTGCTGTGTAAAATCGTTAAAGTTCGTTTCTATGACATTTTCAATTTGACATAAATAAATAAGTAATAAAGATATTTAAAAAAAACATCTTACATTAATTGCTCTATTATTTCTTTTTCGATATTGTTTCCTGTTCATTTATACACCGTTGGATCGTCGGATGAATTCACTAAGCCATAATGAATGATCCAATATATTTCCAAGTTGAACAGAATTTCATGAGCGAGAGAATTTTCTTGAGCGAGGCGCAGCAACGATAAAACCTGGCCCGAGGCAATAAAGGCAGCCGGGAAAGATGGAAGAAGATAGACAGACAGTTAGACAGACAGATAGACAAAAGAAGATGTAAAAGGAAAAGAAAAGAAAGGAAATAGAAAAAAAAGAGAGAGAGAATTACGTTTCATATAGATGCAAACCGATGGTCGAATGACAACACTATTCTATATAGTTTCACAATGCTATTCTACTTAATAGTTTACTACTAGAGAAGAGAAAGAAGAGGAAGTATTACTGTTTTACGCTCTTACAAACTTCCGAAACGTGCGAAAAAAACTTCTTCCTTATTGTTTTTAATCTCTATGTCTTCGTCTTGGTACAACAGGTTTAGGCTCGCAAAATATATATATATATATATATATATATATATATAAATAATCAAGTAAAAAAACAAATTGCACATCATATATATATATATATATCACGCAATATTCACAATACAATATATAGATAATATCCCTTGCATTCACGATATACAGTCACGATATAAAGAAGAGGAAGCTATAAAACTTACAGAGCGATAGAACGCGAAGTGATGATGAAAAGAGAAAGAGAATGTTGAGAGAGATGAAATGTGAGAAACGATATAAATAGTTAAAATAAAAAACAGAGACATAAAATACAGAGATAAAATATAAAAGAAGATATGTAATACTGTTACGTTTCCGTTACTGTTTCGTTAACGAACACGAACGTAACATTATACATACTTTTTGTTTCACATAAAACCATATGTGTTTTTGTGAGAAAGAGAAAAAGAAAGTTTGTATGTAAAAACAAAACTAATAGAAATGGATAATAGAAATGGTGATAAAAAAAAGAGACCGATTTGAAAAGAAAAAAAGAGACGAAAGAAAGAGAGAGATACAGGTAAAATCTGAAAAGAACGATCATGCGAGTTTACAATGACGTTGTCTAGATTTCGTGGACGTTCTCAGCACATGTACACCTCAAGCCAAGTGGCAATAAATCACGATGAATGACAACTGCAAAGAGGCTCATAAACAACGACGAGGAGAGAGATTGAGCTCTTACAGGAAATAAAAAATAGAAATAAGTATAATAATATGAGCACTTTGTACATATCAAAAACGAGAAAACTGAGAGAGAAAGAGAGAGAGAGAGAGAGAGAGAGAGAAAGAGAGAGGCTTTACAGTGAGATTTACCTTACCTTCGACGTAATGAAACAATGCTAATACGATTAAGGATCATTGTGATGAAAAGCGCCTATCGATATAAAAGTAAGAGAAAATTCTTTGGAGAAAAGAAGTGGCGATTGCTCGTGTCTCGCTCCTTGTGACACAAAAAAAATATATATATAAAAAATATATATATAAATATATAAATAAATATATAAAAAGAAATATATTTTACAAAATATATAAAGAAACAACAGGAAGTTGTTCAGCTGTTCGTATAAGGTTACTTGAAATATCGCTTTTTCGTTAGCATACTTTTTTTTCTTGTAAAAAAATTAAATCGTTTTGGAACAAATCACATACAAGCAAGCGTTGTTTACAAGAGAAAACTGCTGAATGATAGATAATCATTTGGAATTAGTATATCAAAGTGTATGAGTTCGCTGACAGTACAAAATTTATTGTGCAAAGTGACAAAATACATATTAATAATTTTCGGTAAACAAAATGCGGTAGCAAAAATTGGAAGCATTTTACACACCTTGTAGATATCCCTTGTTTAACGGGGATTCAAAATTTCAACTTATTATAATAGAGCGAGTACAAAAATAGAGAGAGAGAGAGAAAGAAAGAGAAAATCGGACAACTCAAAACAAAGCTCGCGTGTTCTAGCGAATATAAACACCCTGAAAAGTTGCATCTGCGTGCACCATAATCCGCTTTTACCTTATCCACGTCCTAGTACGTCCGACTCTCGGGCATGGTAAATTTAATCCCTACATTGCGTGAGTCTTATCGAGTGGCCTTGGCGGCAATGACCAAACTAATTCAAGCCGTAATTGAAAAGGGAAAAGAAAAATAGTGGAAGAAAAGGAACTAGTTTCTGTACTGTTCAATACTTGCGAAAAGAGCGAGAAAGAAAATACTTGGAAAAAAAGATACGCACGAAAGTATTGCCCAGTACAACTAGCATCGTAAAATGCGAAAAGATCTCGCTAAGAGAGAACAGAAGTAAAAAAAAAAAAAAAAAACAAAAAAAAACAAACAAACAAACAAACAAACAAACAAACAAACGCATTATCATTTGTAGTATGCAAGGAATTAATTTGCCCCGCGAAAAGCGTTACCCAGTTTAATACTTCTCTTAAATATAAAATAATGGCAAGTAACCAAGAAAGAAGACCGAAAATAGTATAATGCATCTCGCATCAAGTATCATATGATAGAAGAATATATAAACACAAAACTAACTACCAGTCACCAGAAAAATAAAAAGGAAGTGAGAGAAAGAGAGCCAATAGAGTGAGAGAGCAATCGTCGTGTGATTGAATTTTCGAAGTTCTGCTCGCGTTTTCGAACAAACAAACGTTTCTCAGAGAAACGTTTCTTAAAACAAAAAACAAAAAAAACAGAAAAAACCATTATTGCGTTATTTGCGACATTCTTTGATTCGCTTGATATCAATCGAAAAGAAAGACTTCGAAAATGCAGCATATCATCACCGATGACCCTTTCGAACCAATAGAAAGTCTCATGTAGCTTGTTTCAATATTCGTTTGTAAGTTATTAATGTGTTACCTTTCGTTAACTAGCTTGTCAGTGAAGGGGTTTCGTGGTTGTCGCTTCATAATATCGCTTTCTGCCTCCTCGTAAGCTAGCGAGATGGCGGGTACCTGATGTCACATTATCAAAGAGCTCAGTAACAACACCAATAATTAAATAACGAGTATATCTTCCGATGATGCGCCGAAATAAGAATGCTAACGCAAGTCCTTCTTTTTGTAAAACTATTACTAAAAAGCCTAATTTAATTAATCTTTGCCATACAGTCCCCTGATGTGTAAAAATCTCAATCTCGCGTGAAAAATTGGACATGGCAATTGGATCGGGACAGCGGCAGCATTCTTACATGCGCGATGAAGAGAATAAACAGAAAATAATCAACTGAAAAAAATAAAAATAAAACAAAGTATTAAAAACCAATTTTGGGAGATATAAAAGGAAGTTCGGAGGATAGTCGCGGTATACGATCTCACGATAAATAACAAAGCGTTTTGTTTCACGAAGTCCCTGGAAAGAAATGTTCGTGGTTCTATGGGTAATTTTTTACGTTGGTTAAAAGTACTCTATTCCTAAGTAGATGTAAACTAAACTCGCTTAGAATTACGACACACATGTGTTACCCGCACACAACTTTTTGTGTGATTTAAAATCCCTGTAAGATCACATATCCGGGAACACGCTTATTTCTACACATATATACATACGTGTGTATACGTATACGCACACACGTGTATATATATATGTACACACACACGTATATGAGTTCTCTCCATCAAAGTGTAATTCTAAAAAAAAATAAAAATATTATAGAGATTAATGCGTCAGCGCTAATTGGCCATCCGTTGTATCGCTATCTACAAAAAAAAAGAAATTATTATCAGGATAATATTGACGAGTTGTTGATCGACGTCCAGAATCCATGGGTCCGATGGGTTATCCCGAGATATATTACTATATGC
>QVOB01020362.1:0-32640 GCA_014839585.1 Pseudomyrmex concolor | reverse complement strand
ACGCGCATTAATTCGAATATCTGTAGTAGATATTTAGCTTGCGTCTCAAATATAGAAAATCCTAATTCCTCTCTCAAAGAGAATTGTCGACGCTACAATATATACATATATTATTAATAAATCTATTCGTGTTCTTCGCTTAGATAAAGAGAGAGAGAGACAGTCTATAGATGATCATCAAACAACACACACGATTCTTAGATGCGCCCTTAGGGAGAGCAGAGAGCGCGTTCGGGATCGTCTAATAAATCACAGGAACCCTAATAGATCGCGGACCTAGCCAATAAAACGTCCCCGCGTCCTGATACCCTTCTCTTCGGCTCTGTTTCTCTTTCTCTCGGCCCCGTACGCGCGCCCAGCCGTCTCTCTTTCTCTTTCCGCGTATAACACGACAAACTTGCTCTTTCACTCCCCCTCCCGTTCGACTCCGCCACGATTATGTCGTGGGCGGAAATGAGTATAACTCCGCCGGAGACTAGTCGCGTCGTGACCGCGTGATGGTACACATGTTTCTCGCATGTGTGTCCGGTGTCGCCGAAAACGTCCTCGGAACTCGGTTTCGTATTCACGGGGACACTTCTTTGTCCTGCCGTCGTCGTCGCCGTCGTCGTCGTCGTCGTCGTCGCCGCTGTCGCATCGTTGTGAGGAGTAACAGCGCGTCGACGACGTCGCGACGCTGACGCGTTTCTCTACCTTAACTTTACATGTACTTTCTTTCATAAAAAGAATTGACAATCGCACTGATATTGTTGTAGACCTCCGATTAACGGGGGATTGTTTCCGCGGTGTTTCGTATGTGATACAGTAGTGATACGCGATTAAATCGTTCTCCTCTGGATTGCAGCGACACGAGTCTTCATCCCCTGTTATCGTCTACTTCTTTTTCGGCGACGTCGCCTCGGATTACATCATGACAGACTCGACCCCATTGAAGGCAGCGTGAGTAACAAATCGGCGTGGCAAAACGCGTGACAGTTGTAAAAAAAAAAAAACGCCAGTAATGAATTGAAGAAGGCAAGTACGAGCCGACAAAGTCTTAAAGAAGTTACGGTAAGAAAAAAGTAAAATTGTAAGCGAATTGTGAGCTCATTCTCGACAAAATTGCAGTTAATAAGAAAAATAAACAAATTGCACATGTGATTTTCGAGCTGTTTGCGAATGACGTCTCTTGGCGACGAAGATATATTCGAGAGACATCAACACGTGGTAATAAAACAGGTGTGACGACAGAAACATAAAGACAGAGAGACGTACGCCGTCGTCGTGCGCTATAAACTCGCGTCTTGATCTGCATTTGACGTAAACAACAAAGTTGTGGGTGGGTGGTCGCGTGGCACGTTCCAACGCAAAAATCTCGCGGAAAACGATCAAAAATTTCTCGGTGAAAGAAAGAGAGAGAGAGAGACAGAGGAAAAAAATATATTCTCTGAAAGCGCCATTATCATCGCGCTATTTGCCGTGCCATTTCGAGATCGCGGCGGTTGGTTCCGTTCGACGCACTCCCGGTGCCGATATTATAAAACACGTGGCCGCGCGCGAATCCTCGCGCTAAAGTGGATCTATTTTTTTTTTTTTTTTTTCAACGTTTATTGAAAAATCTCGCCTCGAAATAAACCGCGAACGCGCCGACGCTTTTCCGTGGCGAAGCGAGGGGAATTGCCACCTTCTCGTGTGCCATCCTTAATTTCAATATCTGAAATCCGTCATTTTTACAAATTTAATTGTTCTAATGTTACTAAAAACAGTAGAATAAGCACCACATTGTGAACTACCTACAAGATTTCAGCGAACTTCATGCTTTTCTTCCAGAAATCTATAAATTTCCGCTCGTTATTAAAATTCATTTAAAATTGCGAGGACTTCTCGCTTGATTCTTGAGTGATTTGCAATCCTCTCGCTTATTACACACGTGTTACTTTATGCATTCTTTCAGCACGGCCGTGTAACGGCCTTTTGTCGCTGTCGGCGTAATGGTGTTCGCCAGGTATTTAGGTTTCCCGCGTTGTGCGGAGCCACGTTCTTCGTGTCACGGCAGTCACGTCAATAAGTTCTTCGAAATCACCGTCGAATCGTGCACTGCCGAAGATCGTAGATAACTCTTCTGTTGTACGAACGTTTCTCTCGATCAAAGAATACATACATACACGACGACAACAACGACGTTCGAATTCGAAAGCAATTCGAAAACCCGAAACGAATCCGTCCGTCCTTCACAACGGGAAGATGACGGTCGCGCATTTTGCAAAAAGAAAGACCACGGGCCATGTCTCTCACATAATAACGTTATTAAATAAACATGTACGGGTGCTATCAAGCGCCGTCGGAATTCTCTCTCTCTCCGCTCGAGAGAAGTCGTTACCTGTGAATTCTGCTTTTTTTTTACGGATTTTTTTTTACAGCCTTCACGCTGCGTGACGTTAAAGATTCCGTTCGTTTTGCGATCGCGTACAAATGACGTCTCGAAACGATGGAAAAAAAAGCACAAGACACCGAAGAAGAAGAGTTTTCTCAGCGGCACGAAAACGTTCTTGTTTCCCGATGATCGATTGAAAATTCGTTCACATCGTGAATATGCGATGGCGGCGGCGGCGTCTAAACTTGTGTAAAATGTGTATAAGTTTTGAGGAACCGGTTTCACACAGGCCCTTATTCTCCGAAGTCGGAGCGATTTTTTTTTTAGTTACTATTATTAGAGACACACATGTGGCCGTGTTAAGCCATTTGTCGACGGCGATGAGACGGCGGCGAGAATATCGTTTAATAAAGCGATCAATTATAAGTGTATAGCTATCGCAAATTGACATCGATGTTCGGCTCCGTAATTTTTACTTCGGCGCGCGGCGGGCCTTTATCTAAAAGTTCCAACCGTTACTAAATGAATATTTTTATGTACTCGTACACATACGTTTATGATACAAAAAACATTTTTTTCTTGCAGACAATGTGTAGGCGCGGAAAAACTTTGTGAAATTCTTCGATAGAACAGGAAATGTCGCACTGTTCTCTGCAAGAGACTTTTGCGCGTAAACAGAAAATACAACGTATTCTCATTAAGACGTTTATTCTTTCTCTGTAACACGAGCGGAGTTGTTGCTTTACAACAGTGACAACGACAACGACGACGCTCGTGTTCGTAATCGTTTTCGAGACGTGCAATCGGCATCCCAATCGGCGTGGAGATAAAGCTCGGCGGAAGATTGCATTTGCACAACGTATGAACGAAGCCGGTCGAGAGTCCCATGAGGAGCGAGCGAACGCGAGCGGATCGAGGTGTTGCATTCTGATCGCGCAATTGCGCGCGCGTACGTGCAACAGAGAAATATGACACGCGCGCGCACAGGCGCAATTTGAAATAGGAGAAACTCTCGGCAAATCTCTCTCTCTCTCTCTTTCTCGCGTTGTGCACATCAACGAGACACGTCGCTTTGTTGTGTGTTCCTTGTTTTCTCTTTTCAATTCCTCTCCATCTGAAAGCAACGCACGCCTTGCTGCTCGCGCGCGAGTTCTCAATTAATTCTACAACATATTCATGTCGCAATCACAATTGTAGAATTGTTCGTACCCATATTTGTACAATCTGCATTCGATTGATTGTGGAAAACAATCAATTTTATCGCATTTTTTTTATTCCGAAACGCAAGATTGACGCGATCCGGAGTTCATCTCGCGAATTGTACGAAATCCGTAGACTGTAAAACTTCTCTCTGTACACTTTGCGCGCCTACACGCGGAAACGCGCGCGTACACACACACACACACACACGGACGTGTTTGCGCTCGCTCGTGCGTGGAAACGAAGGCGTACAGACGGCCGGCCCGCGAGCTATGACGTAGGTGGATCGCGATTCAACTGCGGATGTAATTACATCGCGAACGAGCCGGAAGTGGAAACGGTCTGAGCGCTTTTGCGGCTTAAAGAGCCGGCTTTATATGTTCGAATTACGCCGATCAACCGCGATCGACGTTGTCTCCGTTTGTTACACGCGTAGAAAGAGAGAGTTGCGAGGAAACGACGAATTTTCCGACTGTAGGCGCGAAAGTTTCAGGCAATTCGCACTTTATCATATCGCGCAATTGCGCCAGCACTCGGTTCTTATTTGCCTTATTGGTTTTTGTTTTACATTTCTGTGATGTCAAGAATTTTAATTTTGCGCAGAGATAAAGAACACAAAATGATATACTGAATGTAGTAACGCATTAATGTGCGGCGTCTTGAAATGCTCACTTGTTGCTCACAACGACGATCGCAGGTGATGCCGAAGGAATCGTGTCCCGGATTGCTGTTGATCCTGGTGTCAGTATTCGTCGGTCTGTGCGAGTCCGGCGACGCGATGACATCCAGCGCGCAGCAGCAGCCGTCGCAGCCGGCGCAGCAACAGCAGCATCATCCGGTCTGCAGAGACGGTCTGGAATTCTGGTCGACCGAACGCGGCACCTGCTTGCCGTGCACCCGATGCGCCCCCGAGTTTACCCTGAGCCCGTGCGCGGTGCACAAGGACGCGATCTGCGGCCCGCTGTCGGCGCTTGAGATCGACTGGTCCTTCCTGTCGCCGGCGGTGAAGAAGAGACCGCCGTCGGAGGCGAACGATGACGTTCAGCGTCGTCTGGAGGATGTCACCTCGAAAGTGTTCTGGCGGTTTCCCGAGGAACGGGCCACGGAACGGCTTCCCGAAAGCGACAATCTCGTAAATTCCGATCGGGGAAATGACAGAAGTACGGCTGACGAACAGCCGATATCCGCTTTGCAGCAGTCAAAAGTAATTCTAAGAATTGCAGAATGTTGAGATGATCTTTACTCGATAATAATTAAATAAAGTGAATATATTTTATGGAAATTTTTCTCGTTTCTAAATAAATAAAATGAATAACAATTAAAACAATCGTTAGATCCGCAAAATTGTCTTTGTGACAGGCGGCGCACGATCCAAGAGAGAGGAGAAAATCGGATATCGAGGACAGTCTGTCGTGGGATTGGCAGACCGGCGCTCTGATCCTCGCTGTATGCGCCTGCATAGTATTTTTCTTGGTGGCAGGATGCTCGGCTCTCGTCTATGCGAGGCAATGGCGACGAATGAAAAAGAACTTCGAGCCAGGTAATTCGTTTTTTTATTGAAAAGTATAAAAATTGTGTGACGTAGTTTCAAATATTCACTTTTGTATTCGCAATATCTTCCTTTTCTTTCTCGGAAGGGAAGAATATCCGCGTTCGTATATAACTCCGCGAGCTGCAAAGAGAGCCGCGCGGGATGTCGGCATGAGAAAAAAAATATATATCGGTGTGCGTGCGATATACCTACACACACGCTAGAGTGTCAAAGAACGGAAAGAGAGGAAAAGAAACGGAGAGGGACACGATCCCTTAAAATGCACGACGGGATTTTCTTCATTAGAGGGCTGATCACGGCCGCTCCTCACCTTGGATCGACCTACCGCGCCCGGATATGACGTTTCCAACGTTCAGCGCGGCGGTGACTCGTGCTGTTGCTTAAGATATCGTCGTCACCATTGCGCACGCATTGATATAATCTGATCTTAGAAATCTGTAATTTATAAAGAAATATTGGAGAGAAGCAAAAAGATAGTCAACCAAACGCTATTGCACGCTAGTTTTGCGTTTATTCATTTACAGAAAACTTCGCTGCGAAATTACATTGCAGTTTTTGTAGTATTGCAACGAATGTTTTGTGTAATGTAATTTTAATGTTCTTGAAACAAAACCGCATATTGACGGCTCTTTTTCTCTTTCTTTCTCTTCTGAAGAGCGAATCGAAATCGCGTAACACTCTTACAGACACTCGACGCTACTCGGGCCGCACGTGTGTATATGACGTTACTATCTGCATTTGCATAACTGGCAGTACGCAGAACTCCTCGCAGGAATCCTCCTTCCTCGCCCTTCCGACGACTCGTTCTCTTTCTTTATCTTCCTCTATCTTCGTCTTCTTCTGCAAGTCTCGACGTATCGCGCCACGTATCGCGCGTGTACGTTTGTGGGAACCGATTCAGCCACGTTTCGTTAATGAACGCCGTATGAATGAAGCCCCTTCGTCCGGCGTGTGTGTATCGTCTTTTAAATCTACGCTTTCGGCGAAACGCACGCGCGCGCGCGCACACACACACACACGCCGCGACGTGAAGAGCGTTCGACCTTACATTATTGAAAATGCACACTTCGTGCACGGCAAATTAATTATCAATGTTATAGTCGAAACACATTAGCTGTATCAGAAGTACACCGGAGTTTTTATTTCAGCAAAGTGATATCGCGTGATATTGCTGGCGCATCTACTTTCTATCTGAAGTACAAAAAGGTTGATTAAACATCTTAATATTAAATATCACATTGCGATTATAAATTTAACATAAAAAATACGAACTCTATACATAAATGATGTATAAAAATATGTTAAATAAATAACACAGAGAACATGATCGTCAGACAATATTGTTGTTTTTGCGAAGAAACGCTCTCTCTTATATAAAAATAGCACTTTGCAACCTCGAGCGTGTTGCACGCGAAGTCCATTTAGTTTTATTACATCTACAATTCCATTAATATTTATCGTTCGCAAATTATGTATATAGTTAATTAATATTAATTATGTATACATATATGTTATACAGGTTTGCGCGCAAGCGATTTATTATCTTGTACAGTATTAAGAGCAGCAATTTTTTTATTTATTATATCCCACAGTCTGCTTGGGAATTGCACATGTTGCACTTTGTGATATAAGGCGTCGCATTATCGCCGGAAGTTCGTGTTACAGAAGCGAATCGCGATCGTCCTGTGCTATTTGCTGATCTCCTGACAAACAAATGATGTTGTCTCTCTTTTTTTTATATAAAATACTTAACAAACGATTACAAATTGTAAAAGAATATTATAGCAATCATTGAATAAATATTCAATCTTGTCAACATACTTTATGAAAAGAAAGGAGAAATATTTTACGCTTTTGTAAAATTGTTACGTGATTGGCACACAACGGCGAAACGGACGTTCGATCACGCGTGTATGATCAGTACCGTTTGATTGCGGCTGATGGTCGGCCCACCCGGTGCTTCTGATTAGGAACACCAGTCGGACGGGGGACGGGAGAGAAACCGAGGGACTTATAGGGATACCGCTCGGAGTCGGGAGCCATTAGAGGGGAACGCGAGAGAGCGTATATCGCGCCATGGGGGCTGCGGGAGAAAATCGAGCCGCATTCCACAGACGCTCTCGACGCATTCCACGTCGACTGTGCGCTCGATGCAATGCGCTTGACGCGGATGCGTTCTCGCGCCGCGCCGCTCTATTATCTTTCTCGGAACGGTTTATATTCCGATCATTTATGTACACAAATTGACGGGGTTTTATTTTGCACCAACGTACACGTTTGTACTAACGAGAACATCTCTCTCTGATATGAGGAGTTGATTAAAAAATAATTATTTATTAGTTTTATATATAGTTTTTGCAATGCTGATGCGACTTTCGTTGCAGCGGGTCTCGAGGAGATCTCGGCGAGATTGAATCTCATGGTGAAGGCGGAGCTGGCCGAACTGATCGCAGGAGCACCGATGAACCCAGGTGATCCCGAGACCAGATGCCAATATCTCGAGAAGCTTTTAGGTGAGCACGAAGTAAGAGGAGGAAGGAGAACGACAGATCACCAAATTGGTGTCTCACAAAGTAAAACCGAGGCGTATAAAATTGAGTCTATGTATGCGTTACGCGCTCCGCGCCACTTTTGCAATCACACTTCTATTGCGTGCGACCGCGTAAGATATAGTTGCGTGCACGTTCGCAATGATCACTTTGTGCGCCGAAAGGAAGAAGGGGAACAAATGAAAGATGAGTACGACCGTGAGCGCGCGCGAGCGGGGAAGAGAAAGAGAGAGAGGATTTCGCAGTCGCAAATACACAATAAATTCGCTTAACTCGCACGGCGCATTCGGATGTGCTTCACACGCGCGCGCGTGAAGCACAGGGTGACCATGAAGTACCGTTCGGTTGTGTTGGCCGGAAATATTTTTTTGGCACGCCTTGCGCGATCGACCGCCGGTGTCGATCTGTTCTTTGATACGCAGATCGCTGCTATTTGGAATTAAAAAAAAAAAAAAAAAAAAAAAAAAGAGAGAAGCGCAGGCGTGATAACGCTCGATTGAACAATGAAACGTGTATCTTTCGATGTAACATCAGTGAGACTTAATGTGTACCGGATATGGCACCGAGAAACGCGCGGGGGCCCCATTGACACACATACATAGTGGCACGTGGCTCATTATCGAACTTTCATTCATCGGCGCCATCGTTCGTTTACGCGTTTATTTCCGCTACGTTATACGCGGCATATTTGCATAACACGTAATATCACGTTCCGCATTTTTGCCGTGTACTAACATGGAGCGGGGTCTCGTGTACAGGAGGAAGAACGCGCCGTGCGATCCGATCGCGAAATCGATTTTTTTCTTGTCAATCGCGTCGAATTTACATACTTCTCTGTACTTTGTATTCCTTACATTTGCCTGTATTAATCCGCACACGTGTGTGATAAGTACTCTCTCTCTCTCGCGGAAAGAAACGCGCACGTACGTACGTTACGTCAGAGCGCGAAAGTTTCGATGTGCTTAAACAGCACGCCGCGACGGTATATTTTAGGAAGTTAGTAGCTGTTTGTGTAGCGCGCGTTTGCGTGTGTTGTGTGTATAGACGGTTCTTGAAACAGACGAGACGAAACTCGCGCGACTCTCTCTCTCTCTCTCTCCCTCGTCCGCGCCGCGAAGGGAAAATTATTTATCGCGCGCGAAAACAAAATGACGCGATTGTTCGGACGTTTATCTGCCTCCATTCATTCGCGCGGCGCGAAGTCCGTTCGCGCGCTCTAACTTTAGCGCACACGCGTGTAGTAAGCAGACTCGCCGAATGTATACCGTTTAAATCCTTTAACCGGAAATGCGATATCAAAACGCACCGAGCGAAATCGTTCCGTTGATTATAAGATCCATTAGAGATAGAGATTAAATCCAAAACTCAGTTAAATTATTTTTAACATTTGTATATCTAATAATTGTTTCTATGATAAATGTTTGGCCGTTGGAACATTCACCTTTACCGGATTTATAAAATATTTAATTTTGGTTATTTTTCAATATTACACCATATTTGCAAGAAAACTCGGTTTTTTAAATAAGATATTTATACGTTTTTGTTCCTTGAAGGAAACCTTGTACGAGATGTTTGGGGGTCGCGAAAATTCGCCGCTATTGCCGTCGTATCGAGCTTGTTGCAAGGTTTCGGGGTTTGACGCGCGTAAGCATCGCGAGCGCGTGAGCACGAAAAGCAATCCGTCGCCAATTTTAGCAGCGCTCGCAAGCACGCGCGTCAATATACGTTCGCTCTCTCTCTCTCTTCGACCGGAAAGCGAGACGCGTGTGCACGCGCGGATCTCTTTTTTCCCCACCGGGAATATTTCATTGCGCGCTCCCACGCCTCGGAAGTTGTATTTATATGTGGACCGGTCGCTACCGGAAGCGTAACGCCTGATGTACATGGTGTTCCCGAAATACGCGCGTGTCCCGACGCGATACATACCTATACACAAGAGCGATATGTCCGTTAGGTGACATTTTTTTATCCGTTTTCCCACTGAGCTCGGATCGCGTTCTAATTTTATTATCATCTTCTATAATATAATAAAGTATATATATTTTTTATCTTCATTATATTTTATTTATTATAAAAATAATATATAATGTTATAGTTTCTAGATCGTGTTGCAAAACCGTCAGATTAAAAAAAGAAATAAAAACTTATCCTTTTTCAAAAAATAATCTCCGAGTTTTCTGAATATCTTATTTTGTTTCAACCGAAACGATGTTGTACTAATAATAATTTCCTGTCGTAAGATGATAGAGGAGACGAAGGCGCGGAATATTTCTGTACACGCGATTCTGCGGATGGATTATTTCTATCTTCTTAGATAAATAATTTTCATCGCGTATGTGCGCGCGCGACGCAAATCGTTCGTAATGCTCCGTTTCGAAACGTTTTTTTTCTTTCTCTCTCTTTCTCCCTTTCCGCTCGCTTGACCGATAGGGCCGGTGAGGATTCGTTTGCTCTGCTTGCAGACCGGAAACGAGAAACTCCGGTGGTAGCAGCGGCGTCGGCGACGACAGCGGCTGGCTGGCCGGAGGCGGCGACCGGCAACTTGTACATCGAGGAGGGGGACGTAACGACACCGAGAAGCAAGCGGTCACAGATCTCACGGATTCAGCACGACATCGAGACCATTCTCAGTCAAAAGACGAATCAGGTCGTCGATTGACCGAAAAACGCGCAACTCCTCTCCTACTGGAAATTTTAATGAGAAAATGGAAGCTAAACGTCTGGCTCTGAACTGTGTATTTTGTAATGACGCGAATATTGTGTTAAGTGTAATGTAACATAAAATAATTCACATTGCGAGAGACACAAAGCTGGCAATCGAATAATGTACATATCTTAATGTTGGGACAAACAATTGAACACACTCGGGACGAAGAGAGGAACAAATTGGCGAGTCAATTTATTGTATAAAAAATTTGCTCTTGTAGTATTTAACGTAATAGAACGATTAGTTGTATTTGATTTCGGTTTTCCGGAAAGAACTGTTCTCTCCGCTCGAAATTAATTCACATCCATTATTGAAATGGTGCTGTCAATCTGGATTACATCAAGTTCTGATCGTCCAGAAGACAATAAATTAAGAAAAATATGAAGATATAATTAGATATTTTATATACAGATAGTGTGTGCAACGCACAGTAAAACGCAGGTTGGGATTTGTTGACCGTTGCGTCGGGTCGGATCAACTGGAATTTCTCTCTTTTTTTTTGTGACAAGCGAATAAAACCGTCTTGTAAAGACACCTTCCAATCGTGTCCCGGAGCTCGAGCGCGATTCGAGCGACGAGCGACGCGCAAGATATTTTTTTTCTATTTATTTCCTTTTCTCTCTATTAGTTTTAACGAGACGAACACTGTAATATACAAACGCTTTTTGTATTCATACACAAGGTGCCACGAGCAATAAACTTCAATAAATCTACAGATGTGTCTAATTATTTTGTATCTCTTCGAAAAATGATGAAAAGAGATAAATGAAAAATAAAAAAAGAGGCTTGCGTACAATTAAGAGGACATGAATCTCTGTTTAATTCATGCGAAGAAGGAAATTTTCTAGAGTCTGGAATAAGCGAGAAGAGAAAAAATTTAGACACATATGATAAAAATTTTCCGTTCTATTCCTTATATACATAATATTCGTATATTTATAGATTGTACCCATTACACCGTAATAACATCAACAATTTTTTTTTTTTTTTATTCCTTTCTTATCGGTTTAAATATATCTTTTTTTTTTTTTTTAATTCATATGTCGTATATAAATAAATCGGAGGAGGATGGGGTCGTGTAAAGAAGGATTACAGGGAGAATAAAAGTGGACGTGTGGGAGTGGGTGGGTGGTTTTAGAGATGCGCCTAACCGTCTCTCTCCGCGTCTCACATACATTCGAAATTCTTCGTGCTCGTCGTACTCTCGACTTCGCCCCTAAAAGATATAATAACACCTTTACGTCTATCTTCTAGCGTTAAGACTATTTTCTTTGTAAACGTGATCACAGTGTAAAGGCAATCGCTAATATACGCTAAAGCGGTAAGCACATATGGTGAACACGGGTTATTACAATAACACACACGCTTCCTCGCTGCAGTCCGATATTTATACATGTTGTACGAATCACACACCTTTCGCTCACACGCGTTCGCTTTTTGCCTTCTCTTCTTCCTTCCACCCTCTTCGAAATTCTCTTCCCCATCTTCGTGCGAAGAACCAATGTCCCTTTCGTCCTTTCTTTCTCCCCCGAGGGAGATTCGTTATTCCGATCAGGCACTTTTTTTTTTTTTTTTATTTGCGAGAATCTGTCCCGAGGACTTGCACGAGAGTACGACGAACGTACGCGCGCATGCAACTGCGCGGTTTTGTAAAGGTATCTAAAAAGATTTGTACATCAATGATGCTTTGTTTTTGTTTTTTTTTTGTTTTTTTTTTTTAATAAGGATTGAAAAGTGCGAAAATGACGAACGTACGTGTTATGTGTATTTCCCTAATAAAGAATACGTGTGCTCGGCGTAGAAAATAGTGGTAAGTTTTGCAACAGCTCTTATTACATACGTATATGTCAAAGATAATAATAATTCGTGTAAGGTTTTTATTTGTCGTGCCGCGTGTGCGAAATCTGACGGATTTCGCAGCGCGCTTTTTTTTTTTTTTTTTTTTATCTCTTATTTTTGTTCACAGGTGAAAATTTGTTTCACATTGCATTGTCGGCTAAAATCGGCGGTTGGAAAAGCACCGTCATTAAACGCTACACGTTATTCTCCTCGTTTCGCACAAAATAACTCTCACAATCACGTGGCCTCGGTACTCTTGGAATGTGTGTATGTATGTATGTATGTGTGCAAAGCAATAATAAATTACTTAATTTTTCTAATAAATAATTATATAATCGTATTTGTTTTTCTTTTAAATATTCTCTACGCGCGATATACAGAATAGTTATTTTATAAATAACTACAACCATTTACAGCAGTGTCTCCGCGTATAACTTCTCCGTGTCTCTTTCTCTCACTCTCTGAGAGACGGTATATATATATTTATTTATATATTTATATATTTATATATATTTATATGTAATAATATAGCTCGCGTTTGCCGAACGTTAGACGTTCGTTAAATACGCCTGAGTGTAATAAAATTGTGTCAAACAATTTTTAATTGCCAATCAGCCGATTAAAGAAATAAAATAAAATTTTATATCAAAATACAACACCGTGACTAGGAATCAAAAACTTGGAGTTTTAGGATAAAAAAAAAAAAAAAGTTACGATCAATTTATTCTAAGCAATCTACGTTCATATATATAATATTTGTGTGTGTATGTGTTAGTTTTGCGTGTCGCATACACACATACGTACGCATGTACAATGCAAACGTATGTACATATATTCTATTTCAATTTTCTCCCTTTTGGTTTGCTCTTCCTCTCTTTCCCTCTCTTTCCTAATACTTTCCCTGTACAAATATTTATATATAAAATATTTATCGAATCGAAAACGGCGCGAAAAACGGAGAGAACTAACTTTACGTTAAAGTTACATCTCTCGAACTCTTGCCGCTTATTGTATTATAATAATTAATAACGGCTGGCTTTTGTGTGCCCTGTACATCATTATCATCATCACCCTTCGATTTCACACCGGTTTCAGCAATTGTAACGTATTGTTTTATTTTTTTTTTTCCGCTTTTAACCTAAAGAAACAAACAAAAAAAGAAAGAACAAATGAATCCACAACAATACCTCAGAACCGTGTGCTTCGCAGCTGATGTATTGTCGTGAGCTTCGTATTGATATTTACGTGTATCGATACGTAGAATGCACCGATCACGTGCCTTCGATCAAACGCGACATTTCAGATTACTCACATTTACACGATGTCTTTTTTTCTTAACACGCTCTCTTCCCCGGTTATATGAAAAATTTCTCTACCGTGCAAATTCTACCAGTTTCTACAGTTCTCACATTCGTGCTACGAGTAAATATAATTTTTTTCTGACTCTCTTCCTCTTCTTCGTATCTATTTCTTCAGGGAGAGCTTTGTGACAATAATAAATGCAGTTTTATCTTTCTCCGTCTCTGTAAAATGAGTTTCGCGTGTCGCGTTCGTCTCGAGCAATCACAAATCGCGCGTAAACGCGCGTATACTAGGTATCTCTGTAGTCGTTCGAAATTCCAACGTAATTTTTCTCTCGCAAAACAAAGTACGGCGCAGCTTAGAACAAAGTTTTTCTTCACTTTTTGCGAATTATCGACGGTGCGATCCGTTTTTTTTTTCTCATACTTACGTCACTAATTTAAGACTAATGATAGAGCTTGGAATAACTTCGATAAAGCCCTATGGACGGATAGTTCGTACAATATAACAATATGACGGACGAGTGTATGTTGGCAATTTTCTTGTTTTTTTCTCTCTTTCTCTTTCTCGCGATATCTGATTTCTCTCCTTCTTTCTCTCTCTCTCTCTCTCTCTCTCTCTCTCTCAAAGAAAAGGCACAATTAGTCGCGCGTCTCGCGCGACGCTGTATTTTCTAAGACACAGTCGCGACATACTCCGTCTTTCTCTTAAGAATAATTCAAGGTACAATTATTGACTTGTCGCTTTAGCGATAGAAAAAGCGAGCTTTACCTTTCGCGTTCCTGCGCCTTTTTGAAAAGTAAAGCCGTTTAAAAGTAAAGCCTTTTCGAAAATACCTTTGGCGAAGAGTATGCCCGGACACGTCGCAGAAAATACTTGCACTGCTAATGAACACTGAAACGTATGTGACATACGTGTCGATTCTTTTTGTTTTGTTTTGTTTTTGCTGTTTAGCCTCGTTCACCAAATGATAAACGAAAAGAAGAAGAAAAAGAAGAAGAAGACGTGAAAAGAGGAAAGATCCTTCGATTATACAAGTTTCTTTTTTAAATTTTGTTTTCTCCTCCCCAGCTACTGGTGACTCTTGCTCAGTAAATGCGAGTTGAATTGGTAAAGATTACAACACTGCTCCCCGCAAATATTGCACTTCCACGGATTGCTCTCGCTGTGACAGCCCTTGTGAAGAAAGTACAACGTCTGATCCGGAAACGTGATGCGACAGTGGGTGCACTGGAGACCGCTCGTGCGTGGGTCAGGCCTGGTCGAGGTGGGCGGCTCGCCTCTTGAGTGCGGATTGGAATTTGCAACGCCGCCGCCGCTGTTGTTACTGCCGCTGTTGTTGTTGTTGGTGGAACTCGTGGAGAGCTTGCGGCGCAGGTCGTCGCGCAGCAGCGACTTCAAGGGCGACACTTTGATCAACGACGGCAGCGGCAAATTGCTCGACGTCGCGCCGCTGTCATCCATACCGTTGCTGTTCGGCTCCTGCTTGATGGGTATCAAGGAGATCGACGGTGTTATGGCCTCGTCACTCCCGCCAACGTTCCTGAGGAAAAAAAAAACATCAGAAATCCGAGATACGCGTTGAATCTATTCATAAGTTTTTAAAATCTTGCTCATGTATTGTATGTTTATAAATAAATAAAAACGTTGCTCACCTATGGATAGTGCTGCTATTGATAGATAATTGATGATGACTACTGCTCGGCGCGTTGCTATTGCTGTCGGCGCTCTGCGGGCTGTTAGGGCTGTCTCCGTTCAACGGAGCGGGACTCGGATTTCGCTGATTGGCAGCTTGTTCGGGATAAGGAATGGATATCTCCACGTGAGGCGTGAGGAAATGCATAGGAGGCGTAGCGTTGTCGGTCGAACGATTACCGGTGCTGTCTCCGCTGTCGGACAGCGGTGCCGAGGGCATCGCTTCTCCGGATGTGCAACTATTCATTAAAGATGTAGAGCTATTTGGTCCTGGATTATCTAAATCTATTCCGTGTCTGCGCAAAAATACGAAACATGAATGCTAACAAATTTCATTTCATAAGGAAAAAATTGAACAAACAACGAGATTCTCAACTTGCCTATTAAAAAAGTGCAACCTAAGACATTTCATAGTCGCCGCACGATAATTGCAGAGGGGGCACGACTTCACCATATCGTGCTGGCCGACGTGTTCGTTCTGAAAATGAGCGCGCATCGCGATCTGTCTTTGGAATCCTCGATTACATATGGGGCAATGGTACGGCAGAGTCTTCGAATGCGTCGTGAAGTGCTCCGCAAGATGGTCCTTGCGAAAGAATCTCTTCTGACATACCCGGCATTCGTATGGTTTCACGCCTGTATGCCTCATCTGAAAGAAGAAAAGTTCAATACTATTATTATATAGAAACACTATGTATAAAAGTATATATGTATTATATATTTGTTATTTATCATGTAATTTTTCAATAAATATAAAAATAAAAAACTTCCCAAACACTCACTTTATGCCGTCTCATATTAGCCCCATTCGAGAACTTCATATTACAAACGTCGCACTCGAACATCTTTCTGTGAGATCTAATCCCTGAATGACCCTCCTCCCCATCTCCGTCATTCTCCACCCCTTCTATCCCCTCAGCATTCTCTCCTGCCTCGCCGCTCGCCAAACATTGATCTTGATGAGCCGAGAAAGCTGTCTTGTTTATCGTTTCATAATTGTCACACCTATCGCATCTGTAGAATATCAAGAAAGAGCGTATTTAAAAAATTCGAAAAACCAATATTTTTAACACAGCAGCTTGTCCCAGCTGCTCAGCTGAGACTTTACATTTATTTCACACAAACGGCTGCGCTTTCAATCTCACCTAAATGCAGGAACAGCTCCATCACTACTGTCGTAATTAGTATTGAGAGCCGCCTCGTTGTCAGGATCCAACGTCTCCTCCTCTCGGTGATTGGAAGAGTTTCCAGCCTCGGCTTGCGAAGAGGAATGAGAGTCTACCTCGTTTTCCCCACCACCACCGTCAACTCCATCTGACATGTTACCAAGCAGAGGGACTATCTTGAGTCCGTCATCTAACCTATAACAACACAAATGATTTTGCACTTTGGGTCGCGTTTCAGAAAACGAAAATACAATTTGCGTAGCTACTGGTCTCGATCATCAAAAAGATACTTGGAAACCGCTTGTCCGTTTAAATCATCACTGGCGACGACTCGACTCGATCACAGCAGACAGATTTAACTTAGACAGAAATCGCAATGTGCGTGTTCGCAACAAACATTCGGAAACTGATAGATACGAAGAACTGCGCGCGACAATCAATTGTTCGTCGCGAGCCACGTTCCATATTTCCGCCAGGCTAAACGAACAGCGAGCTTGTCAAGGAGGCGAAGAACGTCGCGCAAGCAGCCGACATCGTCGTTGCCCTACATAACAATAATCCGTTCATTGCCACCACGTTTGCGATGGACACGTCGTGCGGAGTTGCGCAGCGCGTTGCGGAATCGTCCTCGCGGAAACGTAAAAAAGAAATAAAAAAGAAAAACGAAAAGCAAAAATTGCTATTCTCGATGCAACACGCGCCCAATGATTTCCAATAATCGAGGATTTTGCGAGAGGAAAACGAGGTTGTTTTTGTCGCGCGCGCGTGTGCTGCGCGCAAAAGTTTCACAAGCACATTTTTTTTCACATTACGTACGCAATTCGCGGCCCACTCGCGCATCGCCGCGCCGTCGATGTGTCTCTCCTTTCCTTTTTCTCTCGTTTTTTTTCTTTTGTTTTTTACCTGTCAACTCCTCCGATTATATACCGAAGTCGGGGCGAGACGTCGGACACGAGAGAGCGATCGTGGCGAAAGAGAGAGCGTAAATCGCCAATACCAATCGCTCCGAGGATATCCGAGAGAGCAAGGTGCAACGGTACGAGTGTATTACTCAATCCTGGGAAGATTACGGCATAGAAACACCTGGTGGTAAAGCGCAATGCCAGAGTGCACTGCACTTTGTCCCAGTTTCGACCGAATCCGTCACTCGTGACGTAGTTTTCGCGGCTTTTCCACGGAAAGTTCTCTCGGCGGGGCCGTGCGGACAGAAGAGGTGAGAAAAAAATTACGGAGCGAGAGAGAAAGAGAGAGAGACGGACGGCGGGAGAGCCTGAAAAAGGAAGGGGGATATATATCTAACCGGAGGCAGGAGAGCGCGGTGTGACCACTTACATTCCACGGGGGGACGACGGGTACATACACCTTCCTCGGCGCCACGACGGAATTTCCTCGCTTGTCCTCGCGCGCGCGCGCCGATCGCTCACGACGATCGCTGCCGTCGCATCTCTTCTCCCCGGAGATTACTTTTTATTTTCTCCCTTCGTTTCTCCTGCCCACCAACGGACCCCGTCACCACACGGTGTGCGCGCGGCCGCACACAGACAGATCAAACGCGATCAAACGTAACGGAAGCCTTCGAATAGTGCGTCCGTGCGTGTGTGTTCCTCTTGCTCACCGATATCGGCACTGCTGCCAACCGACTGTGTCTCGCGGCGGCTGCCGTCGCCGTTGACGACGATATCTCCCCGTGATCTTCGTCGCGATCACACCGGATTGCACTCGATCCTCTCGGGGATGTGCATCGGATGCGTATGTGCGTGATCCTCGCGGCGCCACGGGACCGTCGCGCGACTCCGCGATCGAAACCGCACACGCGCGCGCGCGCGCGCACCCCCTCGCCGACGGCAACATAACCTCCTCCTTGCCATGAGGTGAGGAGGTTGGCACCACGCGCGCGCGCACTTGTCACTTCTGACAACTTGTCAAACGTCATCTTTTGTCGCACACGTCATCTCGGATTGTTCCGCGTACTTACGAGTGTCACGTTACAAAATATCGCGAGTAATTGATCCTCGTTTCTTAGGCGATTCGCCTATTTCCAGCTCCAAAGAAACAACATTGACTATCGCAAATAGCGACCGAAACAATTGACTGTAAACACAGTGCGGTCTTTTGAAACACTAACCTCAATTCGCAGTGCAGTTTATTGATGCGACGAAGTTTATTCGCATTGACTCGCAAATGTTTCGTTGTGTTACATGAAGGATGCGGAAACTGTGTTTTCGAACGCGCGATTGTCCGAAACTTTGACATACACAGGTAAAGTCTGAGATATAGTGTTGTTTATACTTGTGTATACGTGTGTATGTGTGTGTGGGTGCAATAACAGAATGATTTTATAGGAGCATATATACATATAAAATAAGTCAAACTTGTTTGTTTACAAAAAATTTACAAATTGTTATTCACAATATATAATTTATATATTGTTTACTTTTCTAAAGAGAGAAGCATAATACCAATATAAATTGCATTTCACAAAAAAATTATTGCATATATGCACACATTCGACATCTAATTATTAATAATTATACATAATTATATATGAAATTAAGTGATCTATTACGTGATTGTATAATTCATATATAATTATACAGTCAGATGATGTAAAATTTGGTCTTACACAAAAAATGATTTTCCTGATATTTGTGTAATGTAAATAAAATACTTTTGTATAAAAAAATACAAATAAATTAAGTAAAATTCTTTACTTGCACTTAGTGCAGTTTCCTGCTCGTGTAAAGGGTTAATAGCCCAAAGAGGACGGAGAAAGAAAGGAGGAGTGAAATGGAGAGAGAGATATGGTGGAGGGTACACGTTATGGTGGCGGTGTTGGGCGTTGCTCTCTTCAGTACCTGTTGATCTTCTCTTGCACGTTATCTCGGCGCACTAATTGTCGCACTAACGATCCAGTAATACTTAGCCGAGCGTTGATTATCATGAATCAACATGGTAAGGTCGAAGCTGATGATCTCGTCTACATGAGACAAATTAATCTCTCGTGTGTCTCGCACTCCTCTCCCTTTCGTCGTCTCGCCCCGTTTGTTTTTGCCACGCGACTGACTGTCGCGATGTCTTCACCGCGTGTGTTTTATCTCTCCATCCGATAAAAAAATGTCACGTGCGTGTATACAAATAAAATTCTTCTGAAATTAATTATCACAGACCTGTTGAGGTGTAAGCGAAAACGTCTCTGGTATTTCGTCAGTTTCTCATTTTTAACTTCTCGTTTTTGCGGACATTTTCAAACTGTAAAATGTTAGTTTCCAAACAGTGCGTCAAGTGAAATTATAATTGCGTTGAATTTCATTTATATATCACTTACATATTATTTGTTTAATTGTTTTGTTTTTTTCTAGTCAGTTTTATTTGCTAAGTGGTATTAACTGTTATATTAGTTGTGAGAAATTCATTTTCTCCGTTGTTGTTTTAAATGTTTAAGTAAAAGGTCACACGTGTAACAGGTCAAGAAAAGATCTTTTTCTCTTGCAGCAATAAATAATGGGCAAGGGTGAGGAGAGAAACGGCACGACAACGGCGCAGGCGGAGTCGTTCCTCGTGAAAAGCTCGAGTGAGGCCAGCAAGATGCTGGAGGCCGCGTTGCTTCAGATGGACGATATAATTTCCGGTACGATCAGAAAACTCATCAGAAATACATATCTTTCGCCAACATACATGTATTGACGCTTTTATATTTTTATTACAAAAAAACGGGAATGGTCTTTTTTATATAATATAATAACATGGATAAAAAGTACAGATATAATAATAAATACAAAATAAATATAATAATAAATATAAAAATATAACATGAGTATTAAAATATGTGTGCTATATAAAATAAAACATTTAGCGCATTTGTGTATACAGGTGCTTGTGCCGAAAGCTCGGCCGAGAGCAGTTCGGAGTGGAAGAACTCGGTGAAGGAGGCGACGAGAAACCTTGTCACGGCGATAAAGAGCGCGCCAACACCACCTCTGCCGCCCGACGCCGTCACCGAGGACATCCTGTTGCAGTGGATGCAGCCGGTAAGCGAGATAGGCTGCAATTTGCGCTCTCGCGAGAGATAAGATTTTCTCGGAATGTCGTCCTTCCGGAAGACAATCACGCGACACGCGTTCCGAAAACGTTTCACGTTTCGGATGTTGTTGTTGACGTAACGAACACGTGTGGAGTAGTCGGATTCGTATCCCGACTCGCGGTTACATCGCAGTTACACACGCTTTATCAGCGCACGTGTGTGATGTATCTGCATCCGTATGGTTTGATTGCCGAGTCACGTACGCGTTTACGTGCAAGCATCCGGACGTTTTGATTTCCGTAATCGTTCAACAGCGATCGCGTTTCTACGCGCGTGTATTGACCCAAAGGGGTGAAATTATTATTTTGATTACTTACCAGTTTTACTTTGACAAGTCATTGTTCGAGAAAGGTAAGTACAAAATTAAAACAACTTCGCGCGATTCTCTTCTTCTTTTTATCCAGTCCAGTTAATTAATTTTGTTTTAGAACTTAATTGGATGAAGAGACGGAAGCGTCTAACGACTTCTGTCTCCCTGAGCGATGAAAAGAGACGACAATCTATTTATAAATTGTCTTCTCTCTCTTTCTCACGTTTCCCTCCCGCTCTCCTCTCCCCAAAGGATTTCGTGATGTTAATTTTAGTTTCGACGGAGACGATGCTGCGGCTGGTAGCGACGAGAGTGCCGTCCATCGAGATAAGTTTCGCTCGTGTATTGCCACGCTGATATCGGGATTTTGTGGATGTACATATTTCGCAATCCAGACACAGCCGAATAAAAAAAAAAAAAAAAAAAAAAAAAACAAGTGACGAGAAATGTGATTTTTGTTGGAGAAAATATAAAACTTTAGCGCGCGATTTTTAACAAAACTGTTGTCATTGAACTTGATCCGAGGAATTCGCAATGTGCATCTCGCCGGACGAGGCTCGACGAGGAAGACAGCGGTAATTTGAAAGTAGAAGAACAGAAGCGTGCCGCAAAACTTTGTCATGGAAAACACGTGGAACGACGGCTTCGATGGAGAACAAAAGGATCTCGCTCCTATAATGGAAGAAGAAGATGGGGGAAAAGCGAAAGGTTTCTCTTGTCTCAGTCTTCAGATTTCTCTTCTCAAAATTCGGAATTTAATCGTGAAAGCAACGATGCGAGTCGTATAGGTTTAAAAAAGTCAAACACTATTGACGCTTGTAGTTTTATAATATGCGATTTTGGCAGACGAGATGCGACTTTCTGCAATTTCGGTACTAAAATCGTGCAGCCTGGTCGCGTCTGGCCGGTCTCACACCGCGAGATATGCTTTTGATGGTACCTGAATAAATGACCCGCTCGAAATAGACTGTCTCGAGCACGCCGACCGCGATTGACCGCCGAGGTTCGCGCACGTTCATTGACTCGACAGTCGCGAGTTAACGCTGTTCCAATTGCTCCGTTGAAACGATAAACATTTACGCCGCCGAAAAATTTATATCTCGGCGCGTTTTATTAACCAGATTTTTGTATCGTTCTCCGAAGCGTAGATGAAAAACAAAAAGAATCAAAAATAATCTCTCTTGAACACTCTTCGCGCGCGCGGATTAAAAAAAGAAAACTTCTAATCTAAATTCAGGTTCGCAATCAGACTCGTCGGACGCGGCGTCGACTATAAAGCGCTGGAACAGTCGGTGGACGCCCTCCGAGGGTTACGACTCGTCCGGCAGCACGTCATCGAACGACTACGTGGAGGATTATCCGCGGGACAGCGGCATGACATCCGAGCCGACGATCGCGTGCCAGGCGGCCTATCAATCGCAGGAGTGTTTGTGTCAGGTAGATTCGTAAAATATAGCAACATCAAACTTCTAATAATAAAAAAAAAAAAGGAACCGAATGAATTTACATATTCAAATCACCGGATTTTTTGCACATGTAAATTCATGTATTCAAATTAGCGAGACGCGAGAAATCAAAGCGAAATTTCTGTGAGTTATTAATATCGTTTTAGACCTGCTTGCTCGGCTATGCTAAGATGATAGCGCTTCAGGGAAGCATGCCCAATATTTGCGCGGTGTCCAGCGGCATGCCCAACGTTTGTCCGGCAACGGCTACTCATCTGAGAAGTTTCCCGTCTCTCTGCGCGACATCGTGCTCAAGGTTGCTGTCTGTTGATATCTTGATTCTCTGTAATTTTTCTTGCGAATTCTCTCAACGAGCTTGATTGATTGTTGCAAACCGACAGCATCTCCGGCGAGCTCACGCACCACGCCGTCAAGGAGCACGCGAGGAACGTCGCTTATTACCCGCACATCTGTCACCCGCAACCGAGTCCGATGTTGGCGAAGGAGCGGGGAATGCACGCGGATAGCAGAACGAATAGCACGACGTCCCTGCCGGTGAACTTGCCGGGAAGATGCGGCAATTCGCTGGACAGAAGACGGCGTAGATTCCGCAACCGTGTGGACCGCGATCAGAAGACCATGTCTCACAGCGACCTGTTTCATCACGAGAGAGACCGGCTGCATCACTACTGCTCGCTGCAGCACTTCCATTGCGGACACAATGCGTGCATGAATAGTTATCATAGTAAAACCGAGGTATATAAATGTACGGAAATGAATATACGGTTCGAATTAATTTTTGTCTCAATATGTATTTTAAAAAATATTTTGCACGTACATGAAGCGCGATTATTTGTATGGAAAAGAACTTTCCAAATAAAGCTTCCAACTGCGCGCAGTGTAAATTATTGTCCCATTTCTTCTCTCCATAAGTTAAAATAAAACAGTTTGTCATAGAAACAGTGGTCTCAAGAAACTTGTTATCAATAGAGTTAATAATCCTGTTGATTTGTTCTTTTCAGGAACGACTGAGAAAATTGGAAAGCGAACGCGGAGCGCTGCACATGGAAGTGTCGGTTTTGTCCGAGCAAGTTGACGCGCAATCGAACAAGATTCAAGAACTGGAAAACATGCTCCAAGAGAAAAAAGACACTTTGAGACAGATGGAAGAGGCGTTGCAAAAGGCAAGATGTTTCGTGACTTTATGTCACTGTTTGCAGAACCTTGTATATGTTTAAAAAAAGAGTTTCTATACGTATTAATTTTTTTTTTTTTTGCGCAGGAAGTTCTGTCGAGAAGCGCTCTGGAGACGCAGAAGTTGGAGCTTCTCACGTCCCTGTCGGAAATGAAACTCAGACAAGCTAGTTTAGAACACGAGAATCTGGCGCTGCGCAGCGCGAGTCTCTTATCGAATGTTCGTATGCGTGAACCATATAAATAAACCTGTTTGTTGTTACAAAGAGAAAATGTTGTGGGATTTCTTGTGTGTTTACAGAGCGAAAGATTCAGCAGACACACCGGTCAATATAGTAGTCTTCCTAGGCCGCCGACATCGAAGAAGGGCGTTGTGTTTGGTAAGGTTCCAAATTTAGTTTTGGAAGCGCATACAACGGTACCCTTGGCTGTTAAGGGAGTCACTGCGAGATGTCTGTCCGCTCCTATTCTAGGTTTCGATCGATCTTTGTCTAAGCATGCGGTGTCACGTTTACATTTGGTTAACGATGAATACATCGCAATATTTATGTTCATCGACAGTAACAGCATGCTGATTATAACTAATTGGCAAATAACTCGCTTATGCAGAACCAATCAATGCGCATGCATACTTTGGTCATTTTATCATTACTTGAAGAGTGTTGTTGCGAAACCAGCGCAGTCTCCCGTTTTTCAAAATTTTTGAGTTCCATGTTTTACGTATAGTTTTTACTATCTAGTCTATACTGTGATTTTTGAAAATAGAACAATTTTTCATAAATTTTCAAAATTTCATGCGAATGGAGTTCGCTGATTTACAATGACATCCTCTACTTAATGTATTATATATATATATTTCATTTATAAGTCTGTTTCTTCATGAACCACTCGTGGTTATAACTGGATATTTGGTGCTTTGTAGCGGAGGAAGAGAAAATTATTATCGGTGAAGCGAGCGGGCAGGTGGAATTACCGCCACCGAAATCGCTCGCGGAGCTCACCATGGAGGAGATCGGCGACTGGCTGGCGCGTCTCGGTTTAGAGTGTTACGCGGCCGAGTTGCGCCGTTGGGGTGCTACCGGATCGAAGTTGCTCGACGCCACGCAGGTGCAACTGGACAAAGAGCTGGATATAAAGAACAGTTTGCACAGAAAGAAGTTACTCTATGCCATTGAATGCGAACGGAGCAACGACGCTGGGTTCCTCGGTTCTCACAAGGTTGCGGTCAATGCGTTATCTTTTGACTTTGCCCGAGAAAGTTCGATATTCTAGAGATTATTTTGAATATCCTGCACAGATGGACAACGCCGCTGTATTACGGTGGCTGGATGATATCGGACTGCCGCAACACAAAGAAGCCTTTCACAACGCGAAAGTCGACGGCAGAGTGTTGCACAGATTGACCACGGAAGATCTTCTGAATCTCGGCGTGACCGCGCAGTTGCACGCGGCCAGTTTAAGACGCGGTATTCAGGTATTTCAAGAGAGAAGACGTAGAGGTTGTATCGTATATTGTGGCAAAGCAATAGAATGAAATGTGAATTGCGCAGGTGTTAAGAGACCTGAATTTCGAGTTTGACAATCTGGAAAGAAGGTCCGTGAACGGCAACGGCGCTGACGGTACGAACGTGACTCTCTGGACGAATCATCGGGTGATGGAGTGGCTGCGCGTCGTGGATCTTGCGGAGTACGCGCCGAACATGCGCGGTTCCGGGGTTCACGGCGGTCTGATAATACACGAAGATCGTTTCACGTCCGAACTGCTTGCCACGTTGCTCAGCATTCCGCCGGCAAAGACCTTACTACGCAGACATCTGACAACGCACTTCAATCAGATCCTCGGCAGGGAGGTGGTCCAGCACAAGAGGGAAGTCGAGAACACGCTAGGATTTGTCCCGTTAACGCTCACCGCTAGACTAAAGGTCCGTTTTTATTATCTTTTGTCAGGATTTTAAATAACAAATAATACATTTTTTTTTCAACTAGGTACCAAAGAAATCTCAGTTCACGTTGAAGCGTAAGAAGAGTAAAAACGAAGTAGATTTCGGCAATTTGGTTTGCCCGTTGGAGGCGTCACCACCAGGTACCCCATCAACGCCCTCATCAACACCGAGCAGCCCTAACTTGAACTCACCCACATTCTAACCACAATTAAAGCTTCATTCGAATAATCATCTAAACTAACTTGTAAGTCTAACTCGACTAATTTATATTACAACCGCATTTATTAAGGAAACATAATTTTGTAAGTTAATATAAATCGCGCTTCATTTTTAGAAAACTGTCGATATTTCTTAAAAATCTGTACGTCGCCGAAAATTTCATCACTTGTACCATATACAGCATCAATTTTGTGTATCTAAGGTGTAACTGGTTAAATAAAATTGTAATTTTTCAGGTTTGGAGGATACTGGACAAAGGAAAGTCATAGGTTGCATATAAGTGAGACCAGAAATATGCGATGTAGCATAGTTGCGACGAAAAAATCAATGAAAGAATTCTGGCATCAAGATGTCGAGTTATCTGGGACCAGTTATCCGTAAATTACATAGTTATGTAAAAAAAAAACCACGCACTTTGATCAGAAGTTACGTAAATGATCCCAATTCTATTGAGTGCGAACTCGTGGCATGGTATTTCGCGTATTTTACGTTTTATGGGAATCGAGGACCTTCAATTCCACGTAACAGTAAACGCAAAACGTCTCTGATTGAGGCGCGTTTTCGACTCGATCAATCAAATCTACAAGTCGATTGAGATTTGAAAGCAAATTGAACAGTGTAAACATTTATTTCATCTAGGTAATCTAAACAGTTTATAAATATTTTTTTATAAACATGTGAACCCCAAATAAAATAAAACGTTTATATTTTTCGATTGGCTTTTAATCGTCGGTCAACAAAAATTGAAACGCGAGAATATCACATGCCACGAGATCCGCACACCATCCCAACACCGCCAAAGCTCGTAAACTATTATATAAAAAGTCTACAATCATTCGTCTTAGAGAATAAATATTTTTACTACGATTCATGTTAAGTAAATTGTAGATACTTCATGAACTGAAAATAAAGCGCAAAATTTATATCTACTCCGTATATTTGGTTTTTCTGAACTTAACGTGAAACACGTATCGCGCACAGGATTCAAAATTTGACCAAGTTGGAGGAATGCGCTTTTTATGACGCACGCGCATAAGATAGTTCGTCGCCTTTCGCAGCGCTGCTCAACTCGACTCTCTTGTTGGTGCCACGCAAAGATGGTGAGTGTCTTCAGGTTGCAGCATTTGTATAATAATCCATTAATATCAGAGACATCGTTGTTGCATTCGCAGTTTATTTGCGAAAAATACATGTGCGGATAAATCGCGAATGAAAATTCTCGCTAATTATTACATCCTGAAGTTCCTTAAAAATGCCTTCTCGTGCACATTGTTTACGAGGTCTAACCTCAATAATTTTGTTAAATGCGTTTGATTCTCTAGCACCGAATATAATGACATGACTTATGGTTTTTTTCTCTCTCTCTTGTAGTCTACACACAAGAAGAAGACAAGGAAACTGCGTGGACATGTGAGCCACGGCCACGGTCGTGTTGGTGAGTTCGCCAGTTTGTTGTAACGCACGTGTCATAAATTTTTTGGTGAGATGTTGTATCTCTTGATAATAATCTCTCTCAATCAACATAATGTTTTCTTTCTCGTTCTTCAGGCAAACACAGGAAACATCCTGGTGGCCGTGGTAATGCCGGTGGCCTGCATCATCATCGTATCAACTTTGATAAATACCATCCTGGTTATTTTGGAAAGGTAAAAACTGGTTTTAATGGAACTTTACATTAGGATTTTATATTTTGCATATTCTAATTTTTGTTATCTGAATCCATTTAGCTTGGTATGAGAAATTATCATTTAAGACGGAATTCAAAATGGTGCCCCACCATAAATTTAGACAAATTATGGACCCTGGTCTCTGAACAGACAAGGTTGAAATACAAAGATGTTGAGAACAAGGCACCTGTCATTGATCTTACAAAAGCAGTAAGTTGTGATGAACTTTTCTTGCTTGTAATTTATAAGAATGTTTATATTTGATGATATTTATTGTAAAAGACAAATAGTACTATTTTACATGATGATATTGCAACGGGCGGTCTAAAAGTGCGTACAACACTAATATCTGTGTAGATTGTTGCTATCTGATCAACAAAATCACTAAAAAATTATAGAAAGTCTGTAGCAAATATTTGTTAAAGTGCATCACTAAGTTTGATATTATGAACTGTTCTTATTTTCAGGGCTATTATAAACTTTTGGGAAAAGGACGCCTTCCAAAGCAACCTGTTATTGTTAAAGCTAAGTTCTTTAGCAAGCGGGCAGAAGATAAGATCAAAGCAGTCGGTGGTGCGTGTGTCCTGTGTGCATAAACATCTGGTATGTCTAACATTTTTTTTTTTTTTTTTTTAATATGTGTATAAATTATTTGTCAAAATTAGTTTGTGATGATTTTGTAACGGGCGGACTGATAAGGGACATATGTTTTTATGTTGATTGTTACTGTACTGATATATATGTAACTCAACAAAATATTTAAAAAATCTATCAAATCACAATAATTTAATAAATTTGTGTATTTTATTTTCAGAATATTACATCTCCAGATACGAAATGGAAACAAATGTTTTTTTGCTATATACTAATAAATATGTTTTAAACATATACAGTATTATTTCTTTTTTTAAATGTTTTATCCCTAATTCCCTATATAAGTTCTCTCCTTTTGTGCTAATTTCTCACAGTATACACATCAAAGAATTCAATTTTTTAAATATATTTTCTTTAAATATTTTATATCTTTATAATACATATTTTTAATAAAATTTAAACGTTGAAATATACAAAATGATTCTTTAAAAAATTGTGTATGCGAGTTTAATTCAGAAAATTGCTTGTCCTGATTATCTTATGCTATATGAGGCGGTGGAGGAGGAATTTGCATTCCTGTTGCCAAAAGAGCCGGTGGCGGAGGTACTGGATTAAATATCGGTGGTCTAGGCGGAGGTGGTGGAACCGGTACCATTGGGCCTAAGCCAGGTCTTATCAAGGGAACAGGTGGTGGTGGCACTTTGCCTACAGATGGTTTCTCATTTTTGAAGGCAAATTGCAGGAAAAATTGTTTGGTGTCTTTGTTCCAGTGAGTCCAAAACTTTCCTTCTGCTTTCTCTACTTCTCTACTAGGTACCTGCAAATTGTCAACAACATAAAGAAAATTTATCAGTATATCTATAAAATTCTTGACTGAAATAGATAACTTCCAATAATCTACATCATTAACTAACAAGTACAAAAAGTGAACATAGTTTCTTACTTTAAAAGCTATGGTTTCATAAGGTTCAGCTGCAAACAGCAGATATTGCCACTTTCTGTCAGGTGGCTCAACTCTTTGCTCATAGGCTGACATGAACCTGTGTCGCGGTATCACATTATCTGCCACCTCTGGATAATCCACTTGAAACAGAAGACTCTGCTGACCAGATTCTGGATCGCGCTGTTTAGTCACGCGGTAACCAGGTCGACCAATTTTAACGAACTTCTTTGGTTCGACCCGAGGCTTTTCCGGTGCCAAGGTCTGCGGTGCTTCCTTGGCTTCCTTTGCCGCTCTCCTCGCTAGATTAGCCTGATGTTTCTTACCCTGTGTGTGCGCCAAATAACTGCCTTCGTTATTGTGCAGAGTGAGACAGAGTTTGCATTCGTACGAGCCCAGGTGATTCTTCATAAAATAGGGATCCTTATTCAGATCGATAGTTTCCAGAGCGAGCTGGCGGAGACGTTCCCGGCGATCGCGATTGCTCTCCGACCAGGAAGCGACGCCGCCGCCGCCGGTTTTGCCGCCGGGACGATTTTGGAAATCCATCGCGCTTCTTGCAGAATGAAAACGGGAATGAAGATGTGTTCCTTAGTCAGTTCCTCAGTATATACCAGTATATACAAAATTTTCCTAGTATATACAAAAATCAGAAATGATGCGGTGCGGAGTAAAACTAACCTCGCAACAAAACAGTCTGTGACAGAAAGTCCACTTGTGACGTACCACGCTACTTGTCCACAAATATCAAAAGCCTTGTTTCCACGACATTGGAAATCTCGAACGGAGAGAGTAATCGACCAATTCCTTTTGAACAACTCGATGAATTGATCAACACGATTTGTTGATTCTCTCCGTTCGAGATTTGACTTCTATTATCATGTGGACACTAGGCTAATTAAATTCCTACGCCAATAATACAGCTGAAGTCGTGACACTGCTCTCAGTCTTCTCTCTGCTCAGACCCTAGGGTGTCCTAGGTTCACTGTTGTTATGAGTAAGCACTTGTTGACTGTAAATAATAGCGAGAAGTGTATCGGACAGAAGAGGTTTGACCAGACGATGTAATCAGCACATGGTTCAGTTTCACGAGCTATGAGTTCGACATTTTGTTTATCGCCAAACGTCTTGTTTTGCGAATTTTATTAATGATAGAATCGCACTGTTATATACGTATACTGCGTATATCGATTCTTTGTTGACAAACGCTTTGTGTTGATGTGCGAAACGATGGCCGCGAGGGGTATTCACAACTTGAGATTTAATCAGGACCAAGGTAAGTTGTGTGGTAGGTTGTTGTTGGTCAGTAGTTTACATCATAACTTGCAACAACTGTTTTATTGAAATTTTATCTTGTTTCTTGTAGGATGCTTTACATGTTGTATGGAATCAGGATTGAGGATTTACAATGTGGAACCACTAGTTGAGAAGGCGCATTTTGATAGCGAATTAATGGGCAGCATTATCATAGCGGAGATGCTCTGGAGGACAAACGTGATCGCTGTTGTGGGCGGTGGGAATCGTGCTAAATTCGCTGATAACACGGTTTTAATCTATGACGATCTATTGAAGAAGTTTGTCTTAGAAGTCACTTTTACCAGTCCGATTAAAGCGGTCAGATTACGGAGGGACAAGTGAGTTGTTTGCAGTTTGTATATTTCATGTATCTCAAGTAAAAAGATGTTTCTGTTATGTGGAAATGTAATTTTTTTTTGTTGCAGAATGGTAGTGGCATTACAGAAAGAGATCCACGTGTTTTCGTTCCCCACTCCTGTACGGAGGTTATTCACACTTGAGACCAGAGACAATCCAACAGGCTTGGTGGAAATAGCCACGCTCGCAACAGCGCAGAAACAGCTACTGGCATTTCCTGGTCACAAAGTGGGTAGTGTGCAGTTGGTAGATCTTGGAACTGTTGTATTCTTATTGCAAAATGACAACAGAGCGCCGTAGCTTGTCTGGCAGTCAATGGAAACGGGACTATGATTGCAACCGCGTCTGTCCAAGGAACTTTGATCAGGGTGTGGGATTCTGTACGTAGGTGTTCATTAGTCGAATTGAGGCGCGGTGCCGATCCTGCCACGTTTTATTGGTAATTTAATTCACAAATGTAACATCATGACGGTGATCATCTTGTTTAATCCTAATATCTTTCTTTTCAGCATAACTTTTAGCAGAGACTCAGAATTTCTTTGCGTCTCGAGTGACAAGGGAACAGTACACATATTTGCTTTGAAAAACACTAGTTTAAATCGACGATCCACGTATGTAATTAGCGTTGTTTTTAGAGAACAGAAAAACATTGATAATGTAGCAATTTTGTTATATAGAATACGCAAGTTTGACTATTTGTACTTCTGTTTTAGATTTTCGAACATCGGTTTTCTGAGCAATTATGTCGAGAGCCAGTGGGCGCTTGCTAACTTTACGGTACCTCCAGAATGTGCATGCGTCTGTGCATTTGGCACACACAATTCTGTGATAGGTAAGTACGTTTACTTTATGCAAAGAAATTTGTGATTTGAAATTCTTATTTAAGAAATAAATAAAAAAAAAAAAAAACTTTTATTTTCAGCTGTATGTATGGATGGGACATTTCACAAGTACGTGTTCACCGCGGAGGGCAGTTGCAATCGACAAGCATTCGATGTCTTCCTCGATGTTTGTGACGACGATGAGTTTTAACATATGGCCTATTGTAGATGCGTGCGTGTAGTTAAAAGATCAAAGTCTAGTCGGGTCACGAATGATCTTGGATGTGATAACAATAATGCAGAAATCACTTATTATGTAGAAAGTACACGGATACATACACACACACAAATATCTTGAAAAACTTAACATTCTCGATGCAATTTTCAAGTTTTAAATGTTTTTCATGTGTACTTTCCACAAGCGTGATTGTACAGTTGTAATAAATATATTAACAGATTTATTTTCTACAACAAAGCCTTCATATAAATTTTCCATATGTCCATTATTATCAAATATATGAGCATATAGAAAATCTTTAAACAATACGAGATACGTTCAGTCACACTCAGTCAAACCAAATATAATTCTTTGAAGTAGCTCACATAGATTTGCCTGAAGAGAAAGCTTGTTCTCTAATTCTCTCTAAAAACAATTGATAACATGTATAACAAATATATTTATAATAATTCAACAAATAATATTCAACACTTGACAAAGTAAATACTGTATGGTTCAGGATCTATCAAGGGTTGTATAATAGAAAAGTAACAGCATGTTCCTATAGTGCCAATTATACCTCCCACAAATACACCGTATCTCCATCCTTTCAGTCGCATGACTCCTGAACAATCTGAAAAGATGTACATGTTCTGAAATCACTGCTTTCTTCTATTACTTAAACGTGCGTTTAATAATTCAGAATGCCATTTATAATATTATTTCTTTTATCCGACTCACATGTCACTTTTAGCCACTTGCGCGATTTAAATTACTGTTGTCTCGACTCCCATTATCACTCAAATGATTTGAAGGTTATGGAAGTAAGAGGTGTATATGGGTGCGGTCAAAGTCTCGCTGCAAATGTTTTGAAGCATCGTTTATCTTTATTCCTTGTTAAATGTAGAATAAAGATAGAACGATGTTTCGAAACATTTGCAGCAAGTCTTGACCGCACTCTATGTGTATGTTATTTAAATATCTGCGCATTGTCACCACTAGGTGGCAAATCAGCAAAACTGTTTCTCGTTAGTGCTTCAGTATATACCATTCAGTATATAAGCAAGAAGTTCGAGAGTGTCTCTCGTACTTGCTTCGGCAGTACATATACTAAAATTGGAACGATACAGAGAAGATTAGCATGGCCCCTGCGCAAGGATGACACGCAAAATCGTGAAGCGTTCCACATTTTT
>QVOB01020360.1:0-11625 GCA_014839585.1 Pseudomyrmex concolor | reverse complement strand
TAAAAATCATATGGATTTTGTTATTAATGGCGTCATCTATATGTCAGGCCCGGGACTTATTGAGTGATGTGTTATATAAGTATTTTATTTATAAGAAAAAATGTATAATATGTCTTTATGTATATTTTGTTTATTTTTAATTTCTATTTTTAATGGTTATTTAAGAAACATATTTTTTTTAATAAGAATTTTGTAAACTTTTTTCGAGAAAACAACTTCTTTTAGAAATACGCACACACACACACACAAAATTTATGTAAAACACATCTTGCGAGGAATTCGAACGAAATCTTAGTTGAATTAAATGTACTCCAATTTTGGCAACTGCAAGAATTTCTATTCACACGTCATCTTGCCGCGGGAGCTAAATTTACTTGACATTTATGACATTTCCATTAATTCTCTCGTTAACGTTCCGCTCATTGTAATGTAATGTCTGAGAAAAATTCTTCAATGCTTGCATTACTGTTCTCCCGTATACTGCTGTCAGACACAAGTGTCGTGAAACAAACGTCAGATGTAAACGTAGCATGAAGCGCGCGCTTTATATCGTATATACCCGCTGTTATTGTATCTCTATAGCCGTCTCTATAGCTGTCGCGCGCAAGTGTTACAAATAAATGTCAAATAAAAAGCTACCGGAAAGCTAGCTTTACATTTTACGCGACGTGACATTTTTATCTTCATATTTATTTCTCTCTTTCTCCCGTCTCTCTCTGTTTCCTCTCGTTACAGACCCACAGTATGCCACGATGCGTATAATAAAACATACCCAGTTTTCTACGAGTTGAATTATTTTCGATCTTCAACAACGCGCGCAATTGAAGTGCGGCTTGGCTGAGAGATGACAGAAACAATAAAAAATAAAAAATAAAAAATAAAAAGTTCACCAGCTACTACTTCACTTAATTTCTCGCAGTTTCACGCCGCGCGCGCGCGCGCGTTACGTGTTGCGAATTTAGAAACTCCCTGTACAACAGGCGCAAATTTAAGCCGACGCGCTGCGGGTATCGCTCGCAGAGGCACCGGCGCAATCTTTCGCGAATTATAATGCAAAATGAATTCGCGATATGGCGGAAGGGTTACGGAATAATAACTCGATCCCTTTTCCGCTCGCGGGATGTATCTATAACTCGCGCGCGGAATGCATAATCCAGCACAGCATTTGCATAGCGAGATGCCGGTAAGTAACGCGCGGTAACGTAAACGTAAAGCTTAAATAACGTCGAATACATATGCATATGTGTGTGTGCGTGTGTGTTTTTACATATGCGCGTGTGTAGTTAACGCGTGGCCATTTGCCCGCGAAAATGGAGCAGTTAATTGTCCTTCCGTTACTGTGCAATTACGTTTGTCACACGGGATAATGCCGTTTGTTGTGTCTGCTGGTGCTGCTGTAATTACTTTTGTAATTAAGCGTTTCTTCGCGCGCGGATCTCGGGCGACATTCTCGACTTCTCGATATACCGAATTCCAATCTCTTCCTAATTCAGCCGTAGGGCTACGAGTCTCGAACTCTCTTTTCATCGGTAGATATTATCAAGCAAAATGTCGAGGAAAAATCGTCCCGAGATACAATCGATACACTTATATACGTTTCAGTTTTATTGCATTTTTTATTTACTTGAATCAACTAATTCTCTTATTTTACTAAAACGGTGAAAAAAAGCCGTTCTCGCGTCAATGACTTTTTTTTTTTTTTGCTTTATTATCGACCAACATTATTGAGATTCGCTTGTGCGAGCTCCGATCACAGCTCTGTTTTCCGATTCATAACGCGCAGCCGAGCATGAATCGATCTTTCTCTTAAGAAGAAGAAAGCCTTTCTTAAGGCTGTATCGAGGGTCTAAGCGAGAAATATACAAAAGCAAGGAGAGGTAAGAACTCTCAGTTTTATCCTCGAGCAGACATTCGCAAGTTTCCCAAAGGAGGCGTGGGAGCGATTGGGAGGGAAAGCTCCTTCGCGCGCGCGGCAGAAAGCTTTTTCGGTCGCGGTTACCGGGTTTAAGCGGCTTTCCGCTTGCGGTATAAGGATGCGTATTATCGATCCTTCTGTCCAACCGGCGCGGCTGGCCGAAAAATATTAATCCTGGCCGTCGAACGCAGAAACAAGTTGATGGGGTGGATTTCTCTCGTTACATATATATATACATATATATTGGAGACCGAAAGAGAGAACAAAAGCTGTGTGACTCACTGCCTCTGTTGTATAATAATTGAAAAAAATATGCTTCTTGTCACTTGAGAGATAAGTCAAAATCAATTTTCGCGTCCGAATTCAATTCTCTCGAATAACAGAGAAAACTGAATATCTTTTTTTCTATACATTTGAACAACGAGAGTTATTTGTGAGTTATTTTACTAGTTATCTTTTGTTACTTAAATAGCGTGAACGCTGTCTCTCATGTCACATAGTTATTTGAAGAAATAATATTGCTTGCATTATTCTCTCGTGCATTTCTTTTTCTTTACGAGGAGATATATCGCCAGAAAAAATTTTCTTGCTCGAGGAATTGTTGAACGCAACGACCTTCTCCTTTACTTTTTTTTGCAATATTAATTACCGCAAATTAAATGATTCTTAGTGCGGTAATCAACAATTATAAAAGTTTACAATGAAAATTGGTGAGTGTTTTTGTGGTATATTTGTTTTTAGGAATATTATGTAGTGTTTTTTTTTAAGATATAAATTATGTAAAAGAAATACGAGAAAATGTACTTACGTACATATTACATCAGTACGTGTTTTGTAAAGACGCTAAAGGGCTACTCAAGATATTATTAAGTGGGTAGATAAAACTTCAACGCTATCTTCTGGGTCGAGACCAGAAGACGCGAATGGAAGGGTGGAAAGGAAGAGGTGGGAGAAAGCGGCAACTCTCGATGTACCGATTGGCGGAAGTTTCTGCGCCTTTCAGCAAACTTTTCCGCACTTCTCACCAGTGACGTAGAGCTGAAGCGTCGACGGCACGATCTCGTGTAGAACCGAGATCGTATGTGTGCGCTCATGAGAAACGACGGCGAACAGTCGCTATTCGCCACCAGCGCGCTCTTTCCTCCCCCGCCTCTGAACCATGGAGCGTAAAAGGGCAATAAAACACACGGGACGCATCTGGGTTACGAGCTTTACAAGGCACTAGCTTCTTTCTTTATCTCGTGCCGGGGCCATCGTTTCGGCCCTAAGCGATTTCTCGAACGTCTCTTCTGCCCGCGTTTTCCCGTCCCGTAACCCTAGCTTGTCATTCCGTCTCTTCTGCTCGCGTTTTCAGGGTCGGATTTTCGCTGACCTCGTAAGCCACCTACTGAGGCACTTGTACGTATATTACGAAATGTAATATTTGCTAGATAGACACACAGTGGATATAATATATTGATTTCGACGTTATTGTTGCATTACGTTTGTTTCCATCGCTTCGCAATTTTCCCATCTTTTTCCTCTTATTTTGTGAAAATAAATCATATAAAAATAAAAAATCATATTCTTTTTCGATCTTGATCTTTTTTCAAATCTAAATGACGATTTAGTCGATGCGAGTATATTACAGAATATAATTTTAACGATATTGATTTATATCATACTTATTGCGTAACTTCGACACTGTTGAATTAATTTGTTTTATCTTAAACTTTTTTATTCTTCAATCGTTTTCTCTCGAAGCTATCAAAATGTTTGTGTGAATCGTGCGCGTTTTTTTTTTTATGCGTCCATGATGCCTGTGCCAGAAGAGATCCGATCCTGAGTCATATTCTTTGATCGTTCTGTCATTTTCAGGATGCTCCCCCGCACTAACTCTCCTCCAACTTTTTTTTCCTTCCCTCTCTTGTCATCAATTGCGGGAGAAAGTAGTAGTCTTAAGGTGGTTCAGGTTCTGCCTCTGTTACTGCACACATCAAACAAGTTTCAAAGCATCTGCGTCTCCAAGTCAGTGTTCTCCGGATATTTTACGACTCCCGGCTTGTAAACACTCAGTTCAAGTACTGTCGAATGGGATCCTTTTAACTTTACACTCTATCAAAACGATCTCGACGCCATGTAATGTCGGAAAAACAATAACTTTCTAATTTAAAAGCCTTAAGTAATTTGACACGTAAACAAATAAACTTCCTTTCAAAATTTAATAGTCAACGGAAACATTTTTGTTGTTTGTTCGACGTATACAATTCTTTTCACATTTGTTAAATTACATTATCGGGCATATATCAAATTAAAACCGACGTTACGAATATAACGACAGAACAAGCTATAAGACGCGGACTGATGCGCTTAAAGTCACGCACTTTTCTAAAAAGAAAAAAAAAGGCCGATGATATCCTGTAATACACATAGAACATCAAACACGCGCGTATAGCGGTTGGCTGGCAAACTTCTCTATCGGTCGTCCCGCGAATAAATGTCGCAGTTACAAGGATTGCACTGGGAATTGGACACGTAGGCGCACGTTCCGCTCTTGCGAGCGGGATGCACCAGCGGGTGCAATAACGATAACGGTGATCGCACTAACGCGCGCGCGACAATGTTACGTGACGATGACGGGCGGCGGCGGCGGCGGCGGCGTTACGACTGCGATAATAAAGAGATACGAGAATTAGCTTGGCCAAACGGCCGAAGATGATATCCCGTTGGTTTTCTTGACCTCCATTCGGCTTGAGCCTCGCGAATGGAGAACGCGGATTTGTCTGCTGAATGCAATCACTGTGCTCCAACAGTTTAAAAAAAAAAAAGTTTTTTATAGACTGTTTTATTATAAAAAAAGATTATAAGATTATTTTCTCTCTACATTTAATATTATATAATTCATATTTTTCCTATTATTGTGATAGAGAAAAAATATATAAATTATATAATTGTATAATAGACAGTATCTTAAATTATAATCAAAGTCATTTTACATGATTTTATTTAAATTTCATGGATGTTATGTCTAGTTTTATGGGTTGGAAGAGTACATCTGTTTTATGTTTTTATTATTTGTCTTTATGCACTAGTGTGCACTAGCATTACAAATTATCTTATTATTCACTGACAGGCTTACGAATGCAAAAGCGACCGTGGCGATTAACATAAACGCGACATTACGACGGCTTATTCGTTATGTCTGTTGCTAATGTTGATGGAGAACTAAATAAGGGTTAAATACCGCTAGATGTGGATCATCGGCGAATCTCGGTACTGCCGTATCGACGTAATTCTCTTTCCCTCGTTCATGACCCTCGCGGTGAGACCTTCCGTACGTTCTCTCTCGTACCCCTTTTCTGGGCTTGACGTAGTTAATATACAAGGCACGCGGGAGAGCGATCCGGCTTTTCGACCTCAGGATTTCGTTATAAATAAGGATGGTGTGCACTCACCGCAGAAGAAGAAACGCTAACGCACGAGGTGCTAACGATTATACATTTTCGTCCTCGTTGAGCTAATTCCGCCAGCGATTACTACTCGCTCGTGCTGAGAGTCAAAGCTCCGAGTATTCGATATATTACATATATGTAGCAGAATCTTTCTGTAACAGGGAAATAAATTGAACTTCGAAAAACTTAATAAACGATCTGTGAAAACACATTTCTCGCTGCTTATGAGAAAAATGTTTTACAACATGCACTTTGGTATTTTGAAGGTGCAAATAAAAACTTAACAAATGCAAACAATTTACGTAAAAAAATGTGTTTTTTCATTGTTGGAGAACTCACTTCACGCTAGGACGAAAGAACAGACAAAAATAAAGAAAAACAAAAAACATTTCGACAGGCAATTACAAAATCAATTTCCGGGTTTGGAGATTAGGCGCGCTAGTGTGCAAAATATATTATCACATATATCTATGTAGATATGTATGTATATGTAATGATTTGCTTTTCCAATTTATTTATTTCTTGCGCGCGAGGTATTTAATAACACTCCGTGAGCGTGTCAAGAAAGAGGAGCGCATGAATCACATGGCCGGACGTAATTTCCGCATCTGTGTTTTTTCCCTCCGCGGGAAAAAGAAACTAACCGGATTGCCGTTCTTTTTTTCGCATCGTCTCGTTTTTCTCTCTCTCTCTGAGGTACTTTCCGTGATTCTGTTCGCCGCACGCGACAGCATCGGGAGTCGGTCATAAATTTTCCGCGCACAAAGCGAACGAAATTCAAGAAAGTACCGGACTTCTATGCTCCGCGTCACGCGAGCCACCGATAACATTAACGAGCCAATCCTCGCGACGACGTCCCGGCAGCGCGCGCAGGATCTTCCGACGATCGAAACGTGAAAAGGGTGTGTTATCGTCCCGCTGCTTTCGCCCTTTGTGCTTTATGCACGGAGTTTCGACAAATTATGGGAAACCTTTGTTGGCTATAAAAAAAAAAAAAAAAATTTCTCTTTCCTTTTTCTATGTCATATTCACGAATATGTATCTTTGCCTGTACGATGACTGGAAACATTCTCGATTATTGTCCCATCATTTTCTAAGATTGTTTCTGTAGCTGTATAAAAAACCGAATAGATATTATTATAATTGGGAATAGAAATATACACGTTCGCGTGCGTGCGCGCGCGCGCGCGCGTGTGTGTGTGTGTGTTTGACAGTTAAGTTTCCGTATTCTAAGAGTTATGCCAAGAGAGAAACGCGAGATGAAGGAAACACACATGCGGAAGGAATACATATGAGTCACGGATATTGCGCACATGCTACATCCGAAATTTCGCAAATTAGTTCGGTCGGTGACACGTCCCGGTGTCATTTCGGTCTCGCAAAAAGCGGAATTTCACCTACTGACGACAGTTTGAGAGATCTCGGAGAGAGAAGCGGCGAATATTCCCTTCTGCGGCTTAATGTACCAGTCGTTCTCCTTTCGGGCCGTCCGTTCCGCCATCCCCTTTTGCGCGCCGTGGATTTCCCTTTCTGGTAGCGCGGCGTGTCGTGAGAGCAGCGTAACGTGCCGAGAAACTGTTTTCTCTTCTCCGCATTAGGAGGAACGTTTCTACGTTTCACTTCAGCCTCGCGCGCCACACTCTCTTCTCTCCCTTTCGTCTCTCGCGCCCTTCATGCTTTTTTTCTTTTTTCCGCGACGCCAGATGCTGCTAACTGCCACCCCCCTTGATGAGATCCTGGTTCCCTTCGCTCTTTGCCTTGCGCTGCAACTCGCGTCTCCTCCTTCTGTTTCTCCTCCTCTTCTTCCTCTCTTTCTGCCGATCCATCTTCCTCGAAAAAGACGAGATCGCGCGGCCCCTACACGGCTGCTTTATTCGTACGAACGAGCGAAAGAGAAACACGGATTCTTTATATTCGCCGGCTGCTCTCGTTATTGCGGCGGAACTGATGATCACTCGTTACTACTTGTTGGTATCACGGCTGGCGGATGGTATCGCGTAAAAACATGAAGATTGTATCGCTAAGAGGAAGAGAAGAGCAATGACACGCGACCCCCGAGTTCGATAGACACGAATGCAGTTCCAACAACTGATATATAATCAGAATTATTTTAAAAAAGCCGCGAATCATGAGATATACTTCGTACGATTCGAATAAAATTGATGATCTTTTGTGTGTATTCGATCTCAACTAGGTGAAGCTGATGTGGTCCCCGCGCGCGCGCGCGCAAGTCAGCTTCATTAAATTAAATCATCATTGAGCCACAGCACGCGCGGGATACGCCTACATAGACTTAAGTTCGACGAAACTTTAGCAAAATTAGATAACATCAAACTACTACACCGTCGAATCTTGCTAGATATTTGATAACAAGTGAATCTCCGTTAGATTATTAAAGAAGTCATTGATCGAAGCCCTTATTATGCAGTCGGAAATGGGAAGAAACGATATGTGCGAATAATTCATCCAATTATTATTCATTTATGCAAATGGCGAGTCGTTTTACGTAGCAGAAAACTCGCTGCTATATCAACCTAATATTGTAATAACGGGCAAATAATGAGCAAATAGCGGGGAAATGGAGAAAAATGTGTGTGCACGCATTTCATAATGACAACGTAATACTTTACGTGGAGTAGCGAAGTGAAATAATTTACGAGTTAAAAGCGATCGTTTATCTCGAGAAACGTTATCAATCTTGCGCGAAGCGACGTATCGCTAAAATGATCCCGCTTTTTGTGTTTCAGCTTTCCGAGCTCGAGCAGCGGGTGTTGGAAGCGGAGGGTAGGGCGGATGAAGCGGAGGACAAGGTAAGTGCGCAAATTTCACGCTATCGTGTGGATTTTTTTTTTTTAACTGAAAACTACAAATTGCATATCGAGCGTGTGCGCAAACGACCGCAAGGAAAAATCTCGAGATTTTTGTTTTGTTCAGATAATAGTTGGAATTTCGTCTCTCGCGTGAATCTTCTTACGTAATAACACGCTATACAACAGACTGTCTACGATATTTTCATATACCTTCCACTCGCGAGCTAATCCTCGCTCCACCTAGATGAAATGAATGACACATATCTCGCGCGGCGTATCCTTTGGAAAAGTTCCATCTTATCATTCCTATATTCTCTCTCTTCTCGGGGTTGTTTACCCTCATTCTATACCGTGCACTGGTGTGTTCTTTTACCGACGACGTCGAGGAGAGAGTCGACCCGTTTCTGTGACCTCGCGCGCGCGTTTCTTACCCTCGTACATCTAGCTTTACCGACGGACATCAAAATATCCCTCCGGAAATGGAGCATCCTACAATCCCCGCGAACTCGGGGAGGTTACCAGCCGGGGAAAATAGCGAGCTGTGCTGAATTTTCGCCACTCCGCTGATGATATTCCGGATGTGTAATATGAAAAAATGGAGCACAGCTGACAAACTCGAGAGGAAACAACACATGTAGTAGACAGAATAACGTAGCGAAACACTGTAGCAATTTTGTTTCTTAGCATTTTGCATTCTGTGTTAATTCAATTCTAAGATAGATAGGTTGTTTGTATAATTTCCCTGGTGGTTGTGCGAAGTATCGTACGTATAAAACACACAGAATAAATTCGCGAAATATTGAGACGCGTTGAAACGTTGAAAATTTTGAAATACATGAAGATATCTCGATGATGTGTCACATTTGACAAAAATCACTCGATGTCAGAGCTAAAAATGACATTACTTTCCTCAAATCTTTTTTTGAATTTCATTTTTATAAGACGTGATACTTACTGCAAAATTGTAAACAAACTTTTTTCCGTTATTGCATGAAATGAATTATATCGTAACTGAATTATATCATTTTTTTTTTTTATCACATATCTATAATTAAAAGTCTCATCAAATCTTATCTTTCTTGAAAGATACGATGTGTGTTTATAGGACCGATTTTCCAAGCTCTGGCTCGAGCTAAAATTACGATTTCTTGATTTCACGAAACTACGCACTTTTGCTTCTAACTTTGGTCAGATCAAAATTCTTTTATGTCACTTTAATGAGAGAGAAATCGATTTCTTCCTCTCTGTGCCTTTGTTAATTAAAATCTCACGTAAAAATAGGTAAGCGGGGTAGCTTTGTTATCGATACTCACACTGAGAGAGAGGGTAAAATATCGATTAACTGCAGATGCGTCGGTATCCGTCGGTATTTCAAGAGAGAGGGAAAGAGAAAGAGTGAAAGCGCGAAAGAGATGGTGGAAGATGGGGGTAGAAGAGAAAGAGAAGAGAGAGAAAGAGAGAGCAAGAAAGACTGATAGGAGTAGCAAGATGGCCGTGCAACCGGCCGGCGAGGTCGTCGTTTTGTTATGACCCCGAAATTCGCCTCCGCGAAACCACGTGCATCCGCGACGGTGTATCGCGCGACATCGACCCCGCGACAATCGACGTGTCGATTTTTCGTAAACGATTGGCGATCTGTCGCACGATCGACCGCCGATCCATCGTCGTCCGCGGTCAGGACGTCGAAGGTCGAGGTCGTCGTTCCTGTTTCTGTTCCCATGCGTGAAGAACTATGGCTCGCACCAGGTGACATCCATGAAAGGTAATCTCATGAGCGTGATCGCTTCGAGCTGATAATTGTAATTTTCGAGAAATTGAATTTTTCTTGCGATGCTACACACGCAAAAATCATCTTCACTCGCGCCTGAGAATCGCGGCAATTGATGTGAGTTGCTTTTTGACGATTCTCAAATATCATATCGATTAAAATGGTCAAGAAATAGAAGAAGAATTATTTTCCAATCAAATTAGACATAAAAAGAATTACTGTATTTGTTGTACACGCAATCGAAATTAACATGAGCATTTTTAAGATAATTGTTGCTCAGAATTTTAGATTCTGGAACTACACAAGATGATGATTTTGTGACAGTATAGCAGATTTACTATGATAAATATATTTTCCTGTCAACTATACAGCATTGAAAATTTATCTTAGCCGCGGGTATATTATGTGGAAATTGGAATTTAATTTTATGAAGTTGACAATGTTAAAAGTATGATATGTTTATTCGCAACTATTTTATTGCCAATATTTATTTTTATGTTCTGTGAACTAACTTCGGTTGATATGGAGAAAGAGAGAGAGAGAGAGAGGGACAAAAAGACGCGTTAGGATCGTAGAGACACATTTCACATTTTACAATATCATAGTTCTGAATTCTCGTGAAGGATGACAAGCCTTATCGCGCCGTATTGTAGGTTGCTACTACAACGAGAACAACGAGCGGCGGCGCTTGAGTGCGATATATTGGCTGCGACAGCGACTTAATGAGTCGCGTCTCGTGCAGAATTGGCTTACGGCCAGTGTATGAGTAATCCTCACTTCCCGCCGACATCCACGCATTAAATAAAACAAGGATGCAGTCTCCTCGTAATCTGTGGATCGTTCGAAGCAGGACTCTATTTCGCGAAGTCGGTTTTTTGCCGCATTCGTTACCCAAACGAAAGCGATGAAAAAAGAGTTTTAGAAGTATCTTCTTGAAATAAACTTCTTGAAACGGTTGACACACAGTTTTGTATGCAGCAAAGTTATTCGTAAAAATTACATATAAAAATAAATAACCAAAAGCTCTCTTCTCTTCCATTCTTTCTATTTATAAAAAATATTATTTTAACAGTAAAACAAACCACAGGTATTAAAACAAAGTTTATGTTCATTTCATTTCATGGGAACAGATAACGCAGTAAATCATTGTCAAATAAGTACGTTGATCTCGCGCACTATAATGCATTTACATATTTTTAAATGTTTCATTTCGATAATATGATTCGAATGATATAATCACTGTATCGCTGTAAGATATGATAGCTTTTGCTGTAAAAAGTCATGGGCATTTCACGAGTCATAGATATTTCGAACGTTTACTTACACACCGTTTCATGACGTCGTCGCGTCGGAGTTCATTAAAAAAGAAATAATGTCTATTTTTTGTTTTTGTATACTTTTCACATTTCTTATATTCTTTAATTATTAATTATCCTATATATAAAATTAATATTATTACATTGTCGAGATTATGTATTTTTGTCTAGATGAATTTATTTATGATTATTTAATTTTGTGAAATATAATGTTTACTTTATGAGATGTAAAATAATAATTATTTTAATATTATTACAGTATGTGAATTAATAATGAATTTTGTCTCATTATTAATGAATAATAATTTTATTATTATTTTTCATAATTTCTACTGTAAACAACAGCTGTTAAATATTTGTTTATTGATTTAAATTATACAATAAC